>JAZDUH010000400.1:9965000-10175000 GCA_036419115.1 Scarus forsteni | reverse complement strand
GTTGTTTATAATTTACGGTTTCCCCTTGTTATTCCTTTTCCGACACGTTATATAAATCCATATGAATATATTTTAATTAAGCATATTTCCCAGCCCTACTATTATACCAAACAAAAGCATCTCTACTATGATTCTCTAGAATTTTAGTCTTCTCTCCTTCCTAATGCTAACTTGCTCAACATTTCAGGGGATTAAAACTCTTACCTTTGTAGTAACAAGTTGCTGTAGTTATTTCCGCAGCTAGGCAAACAACAGGTGTAGCTTCTATGTAAATGCCTCTTTCCCCAAGATTATGTTGGTGCTTTTGAACTAATACTTTTTCCTTTTTACTAACAACCCCCAGTCCCCTAATGGATGGAGAGGGAGTGCAGCAGAGAGGTCTGAAACAGCCTGTAAAACTTTTTTTTTATGTTCAAATTATCTCAGAACCTAGCTTATCACAGTACCTTCCTGTAATTGGTCTTATATGGACATAGATCCTTGCTAAAAAGGCTAGTAAAAAACAACTTTTATTTTGAAAGAGCTTTATTGAGTTATTCCTCTCAGTCTGATGTGTTGTCTCCCTCTCCATTGTTAGATTTGTAGATTTGTTTATTTTTAAAAAATGGGACAATACATGTTGATGAACATATAAATGTAAACATGTGAGATTATAGCCGTGTGGCTAACTTCCATCTCTCGTCCCATTGGCAAAACGGATCATGTAGTGCTGTTTCAATTTCTGCGCTTTTAAGCTCTACTAAACTCGCCGTCTTTCCCCAGTATTTAACTTTTATGTCGCTGTTTTGTCCGCCCTCCGAACCCAGCTTTTTGAGCTCCCTTCTCCCACTTTCAGCCTAACCAAGTTTGTACCCCCCACCCCCAACATTAAGTTATTAACCCTCCTCCCTTTTTACACAAGCATTGCATAGGCTTGCGTCTACTGACCCAATGACACTAACATACCACCGCCGACCTACGCTCTCTGACCCCGTGTGGAAGACAGCATAGTCTGGACAACATCTGGACCTGTTTGTTGGTTTAAGGATATCTTTCCTGTTGGGTGAAAAGACCAGATACTAGTAGGGATGCACGATAAAGGATTTTTGTTGATATCTGAAATGTCAATATTTCCTCAGTCTTTTGAGTGCTTTTCAATAGACAAGAGCACAAAGTCTCTCCTGTACAAGAATTTACTTTTTTATTGTTTCATTTAAAGATGTTCTTTTAAAACAAGAACATTTACTTTTCAGTAAAGAAGTTTGTCTCGGACATTCGGCAAAAGCCAAAGGAAGAAATAGATTCTAAGTTACATCAGCAGTAAGTACGGAAATGTGCTTTAACAGTAAAAAGAAAAAAGAAAAAACCTTCATTTTCTCTTTTTGAGACCTACAAACAGGACTATAACAACCTGCAAACAGTGAGCTCTGAAGTGCTCAAAATACAAAGTGACCCTTTTAAATGAAGGAAACACTTTAAATTCAAGTTCACCAAAATGTATTTTCCATAAACCCTCACACAAGGGAGTGACATCACTCCGGCAGAAGTTTTAGCCATTAAGCCTTACCAGTTTTGATAAGTAGCACCACATGTTATTTACATGATGTGATTTTAAAACTTTAAAATTGCATTCACATGTTCACCAATGTTGGATGACTCAAAAATCACAAATAGCCAATACTGACTTATTTTGCCAAAATTCATGATGGACATTTTGAGATGTCAGCTCAATACTGAAATGACTTTTATGAATATCTTTGAAAGCTGTATGTATTCCCAGAAGACATCAAAGTTTCCTTCATGTTCTGCTGTAGGTAGGGCTTAATGATTTGGGAAAATGTTGAATGCAGTTGCTTAGCTCTTGTGATTTCGATACAATCTGTGGCAAAAAAGGAAATAAATTAAAGCCCACTACTCCCTTTTAACCAGAAATTCATTTTTTTTGCATATAATTAAAATGATCAGTTTAAACTCCATTGCAACTTCTGCACTGTATTAAGATTTATTTTTTTTTATCTGTGTGATACATGCGCCAGAACACATTTGATGCAAAATACTTAAATACATTGGTATTTTGACACAAACTTAACCTCAAAGAAATATTCCAGCTTCAGTGGTTTAAAAATGTAGCCTTGCTGCAATTTTATTGAAATTATACTGAAGTATTCCACTCTGTTGTCAAACTTATACATTAAAGCATTAAAAAAGTGGTTAAACATAACATCTAAAAAAAAAAAAGCAATAACATTGATGCAGGTATATACAATTGGAACTTAAGTGGCTTAAAAATTCAGGACCTCATGGGCAACATCATCCTCTTTATATCGTGCATCCCTCTTAAAACATCCTGTTGTTAGAATTCCTACTAAACCCATGATGCTTTTGTACATATTCAAATTCAAAGCTCTTGGTGTTCTTTAATATGATTTTTTTTCTCAGCCTCCAAAATTAAGAAAGGTTGGGATTCAGTCTATGGTGCTGTGTTTTAGTCTAAATTTAAACAATGGGATATACGGTGAGAAATGATTTATTTAACGGGTACAGAGAATCCAGTTTACACCTGGCAGGTAAGCTCTTCAGGTTTCATTCATGTCTGTTACGTCTTTTGATTATGGCTTCAACTCTGATGGGGCCTTTACGACACTTCAGTCTAAGCCTGATTGATGAAGCTGTTTTCCTCCCTCCTCCTGTTACCCCTCCGTCCCCCCACCTTTTTTGTTTTACTACATCTCCACCTGTGCAGGTGATTCGGAAAGGCTGGTTAACCATCAACATCAGCATCATGAAGGGAGGCTCCAAAGAGTACTGGTTTGTCCTGACTGCTGAGACCCTGTCCTGGTACAAAGACGAGGAGGTGAGAGGACCCTCTGATCCTGTGCTGTTTTTGTGTTTTTTATGGCACATACGGGGATTAAAGTGTAGTCAACTGAGACGAGATGACTCAGCAGGCAGGAATGTAGCTTGATGAAGATGTTGGTTTGGACTCAACCAAACCGTCAGCCTTGGTAGTTTGGATGTGTGTGTGTCCCTGCCCAGCCTAACCAATGTGCAGACTACTGTTCAGCTGTAGCCGGATGAACAGGTAGTCTGAACACTGGGCAGGCGGGGGGGTGAGGTGGACTCTGATGGGAGGAAAGACCATGAGGTCACTTCAGCTGCAGGTCGCTACCCTAGAACAGAAGGACAAAGGGCAAAGAGAACAAATATTACCTTACCGAAGTAACTTCACTTTCAGATTACTAAGAACTGTTTATCAGGATTTGTGCAGCTAATTGTTTGGATATCAACGATTTTTCTCTTTTACAAAACAGCTTCATGGTAAAAATGTTAAACCAGTTCAGGAAGAAAAAACATAGACATGGTTGGACTGCATTCCTACAGAACGCACACCCAGCAAACTGTGCTTCAAAGTTTATTTATAAGTTTAGACATCTTTAAAAGTTAAAGTACATGCTAAAGAAGTGTAGGATCTAGTTTATACATTTTAAGAGCAAGAATCAAAGGAAATGGTCTAAAATGTTAAGAAATGTTAAAAATACTTGAGCAACAACGGGATTACTCACCGCTCGATCTTTCCCAGGGCTTCAGTTTTATCCGTCCTTAATGCTTGATTTAAACACCCCAAGAACAACCACCAGAAAGCACAGCTAAGAATGAGTTCTGATCCGGTGGCCTCAGTCTGCACAGACACATCCTACAAAATGCATTTTCATATCGGTCGCTGTTTGCAAAAAGGCAAAGAGACCGAAGGGAGAGCGAGAGAGGGAGGATGGCGGAGGCAAACTGACGTGGCAGGCGGGCTGAAATGTTCCAGCCGGGATCTGACTTTGGAATTTGCAGGAAATCGTACTGGGTTACGGGGGCCAAAGGGGTGGGGTGGGGTGGGGGTGGGGGGTGATTGTGTGTATAAGTGTGCATGTGTGCGAGAACTCCACCACATATCCTGTATTTTAAATAAAAGCTCAAATAAAAGTCATATTTGTATGTAAAATATTGACGATACACACGGAAATTATAACATATCTGTCCATGTTTGCTGTTTTTGTCTGTTTGTCCCTGCACGTGCAGTTGGGTAGTACAACCCTAGTGTGTGTATGTATGTGTATGTGTATGTGTGTGTGTTTGAGTGGTGGGGGCGGGGGGACTGTGTGGGACTGAGTGATGTAACTTTTGGGCCCACGCCACTCTCTGTGTTAGTGCAGACGTAAATGCTTCCAGATGTCTCTGCTCAGCAGTGAAAGCTGGCACCCCATCCCCCCCAGAACTCCCTCGTGCTCCTCCTCCTCCCCATCATGCATTTCTCCATCCCACTTGGGTGCTGGTGGTCCACACCAAGAAAATACATTCTGTCATGTCTGCTCATCTGTGACAGAATGTTAGCCCTGATTCCCCCTTTTTTATTTTTTGCTATTTTATTTATTTATTCATATTACTCTTTGTCAGTTTTAAACTTGAGTGACATGTTTTTTTTCTGATTGTTATCTTTTCTGTTTTTAGCTATGTGACTATTTAATTTTAATTTACAAAAAAAAATTGGACAACAGCAAATTAAGAATAAATGTTTTTTTTAATATTGCTTTAATTTTACCATGTTCACATACAGTATTAACAAAAACATGCAAACAGAAAAAAAGCCTACTATGTGTATTATAACATACAATTCTGAAATGTGGAATTATCAAGCTGAAACTTTTTTTTTAACAAATTACAAGTAGAGCCATGAGCAATTTTTTTAAAATTATTTTAACCATTTTTTATTCAGCATGTGATTATTGGATTCTTAAATAGTGTGCACTAAACCTATGATGTGCTATAAGTTTTCCAAAGTAATGTTTGTCCTATTAATATTATTTTTTTAAAGACATGTACAAGATTTACAAAATGACATGGGTTGTATTTTCATAGTGCAAAGGTTTACTAAACTGCTGCAACAGAGCACATCAAAGTTGGCATCATACAAATGGATTGAAACACAAGATTTAACAAAACCAGATTAGTTGAATTACGCACATGTATTCATCAAATACTGTTTATATCGCAGTAATATTAAAGGCACAGCATGTTTAGCTCCACTGCAAGGAAGCTCTCAACTAAACAAAACAACATGATTCACTGCTTCCGCTCGCAGTGACCCAGTCGCCCCACCTGCCTCAACTGTTTACTGTAGTTTGAAAGGAAACAACAGTAAATAAAAACTGTTCCATTAAATTTGTGTACTAAACAGAAAACCAGAGTTCATGTTTTGTAGAAAAACCTTGCATGATATGAGACAAAAGCGTTTGAAAAGGATCTCCTGGTTCACGCTGTGAACATGCAAAGCATTCTGGGACTTCTGTCAGCAAGAATCAGAAAGTTCAACTTCAGAGGCATCCACTTATGTCAAATTAATTTGTAAAAGCAGAAACATTAACTTTGTTGTGCAATGAAAACACCTCATGGTGTTCTGCTTTTGTTGATCACAGTCCTCAATTCTAAAAGAGAAGTAACACTGAAGGCTGACAAAGGAGACAGTGGTTCTTGTAAATGTTTGGCTGCTTTTCTACAGGGGTTGATGGATGGAGTCCTGGGATGACGTTTGGGTGACAGAATGGATAGGGGGCAGAGAATAATGGTTGTCCATCACAGGTTAGCTGCACAAAAGATGAATGGCATACAGAAACAGAACGGCAGCAGTAACAGGTCCTGCTTACCTGCCTTTCAAGCGTTATAATATGTTCCCATGGTAACAAGCAGTCCCCATGAAAAGGCTTCATAGAAATGATGAAGTTCCCTGTCTTTGAAAACTCAAAGAAATAATTGAGATTATGTTTGCATTCAACTGAAAAAGATGTACAACTTAGAATCGGTCTATTTAGTGAAAAAGAAAACTTTACGTACTTTGTGTTTAACATCAGACAAAAACTATCAGAAACTTTGTAACATTTTTGACACCAACAGAGCACATTGTTCCTTGTGTTTTTATTGTTACGTTTCCACACCACAAACCAAAAGGTAGTAATGTTGCTCCAGTATGCATGTAAACAGAGGTTTAAAGTTTGTTTTTTTGTATTTTCTGTTTCAGTCCTGCTCTAAACACTTAATTCTATCACATACTAGGAAAAAGAAAAAAAATATATGCTCCCTCTGGACAACCTGAAGCTCAGAGATGTGGAGAAAGGATTCATGTCCACAAAGCACATCTTCGCCATCTTCAACACAGAGCAGAGGTCAGGGTTGTGTCATTATGGAAACGTGGATTTGATTTGATTTGATTTATACCACATCTCTGATTGTGTGCACACATGTCCTTGTGTACTAAACTGACATACTCTAAAGCATCCATGTTCACCTTTACTGTAGGAATGTGTACAAGGATCTGCGTCAAATAGAACTGGCCTGTGACTCCCAGGAGGATGTGGACAGTTGGAAAGCTTCCTTTTTAAGAGCCGGAGTTTATCCAGAGAAGGATCAGGTATGTGGATGAGGCGTTCTTTTTCTGTAATGCTGAGAAATAGGCAGTCATTAGTAGCACAACTAGGTAGTTCCCCTTTTCTTAACCATATATGGTTTGTAATTTCCTCAAGCAGGTATTTAAAACAGTGACAAAAAGCGACTTGTTGAGATGTGCTGTCAGCTCTGCCCACCTCCACTCCTGACTTGTAGAATTGAATTGAGACCTCCATCATAAAAGACTCTTTTCTTTAGGATGTGTTTACAGAACATTATTTTCATGAAAACGGAAAGCTGTTAAAAATGGCACTTCTGACCAGACCAGTAAGTCCACTTTTCATAGCTTTTCTCCATCATTATGTGGTATTTTTATTCATTAAATCCACTTGATGGGTTTTGAGTTTTGTTGAACAGAGTCCCACATTTAAGAAAGAAAGTCAGGAACAGAGACTGTAGGACACACACAACCTGTCTCTCCTTGACATGGAGATATATGGTTTGGGAGCGTTGATATGTAGATTGAGGGATGGAGTTATATGTAACATGGGTTTTTTTTACAACAAAACACTCAGCTAAAGACTGCAATTAATTATGGTCTTCACAAGTGAGCTGCACAAAACCGGAATGGAATACAAAAACAAAACAGCAGTTATAAGAAGAATTTCTTTCCTCCCTTTGTAGTGTCTTTGTAAATAACATCCCATGTTGCCTAAGCTACCAAAATAATGTGTCCTGTCATGGAGACTCTGTCATTGTACCCACAATGACAAGACACAGACCTTTCATACTACAAATGTCTGGGATTTTGCTGGCTTTAGAAGAAATCCAATCTCTTATTAAAAAAAAACAGGATTTTTTCATTTTTCAATTCATTTTGTTAATTCAGTGTGAAAAATCTACATAATGTGCCTTTAAGAACTAAAAATGGTTTCTTACTTCTAGAAAGGAACAATGTATTGTGTTTGTGTTTTTTGTTGTTTGATTGTTTGACAACAACAGGTGGAGAATGAAGAGGCCGCCCCTGCAGACACATTCTCCATGGACCCTCAGCTGGAGCGGCAGGTGGAAACCATTCGCAACCTGGTGGATTCATACATTAGCATCATTAACAAATCAGCCAGGGACCTCGTGCCTAAGACCATCATGCATCTTATGATCAACAGCGTAAGCCCATCTGCCCTCAGACAAAATTCTTGAACAAACAGAAATCTATAAACCAGCAGTGTTTGCAGAGCTGCACCCAAGTCAATGATTTAATGTGTCTTCTGACTTTCTGACCTTGAAAACTTCTGTAGGAGGTTTCAGGAGGTTGTGAAACAGTGAAATTAAAACATACCAGAACAAGATCAGAGATTACATGCACTGCTTTGTCCACTAGGGCTCCATGATCAACACAAACTATTGTGCCTTTCTGAAACTCTGATATCTGGCACTGTATTTCTCAACAGAAGAATCAAAGAAACAACAGATTCTGAATTGTTCACACCACTGTGTACTGGGGGTGTAACAATGTTTGCATTTCATTGGTCTTGCTGTCACAGTTAAGACTTCTGCCTGTCCAAAATAAAAAAAGAAGACAGGAACCTAGTCATATGCATCTGCAACCCTTTTTCTTCTAATTATTGCTGAATAGAGAACATAGACCACATCCAGACCCAAAAACAGTGGTACAAAACAAACATTGTGCTCTGTGAGCTGTTACATCCCTATTTTATACAGTGTAGTGTTCAGCTCAGCAAATATTTGTTTGATTTACTCGGTCTTTTGTCATTATTGATTTTATTCTTCTAAATTCTGACAAAAGCTGAATCTCAACTTAAAGGTTAAAATCAAGACTAGACTGGGAAACTGAAAGCAAATTTAAACATCATTTTAGGGAAATGGAGGCAAGCAGTTCATATCTTGATGCTGTTTTGCATATGGCTGTAGTAAATAATTCCCAGAATGCCAGCATTAGAAACTTGCTGTAAACTGACAGGCGTCCCGTTTGCAAATATGGACTGCATTTGTTAACAGAGAGCACTAAGGTGGCATCCAGCATTGTGGGTGATGGTGATCAGAGGCACCCCCTTGCCACTTCATTTACACTGTTGCCCTCTAGGCAGTGTGACTGTGCTCCTCTGTTCAACAGGAACAGATCTGAATTTTCTTTTGTTCCACATGCGATGAAATTTTTATATGAACAATGAGGAACAGTAAAAATGATTGGTCTAGACCAATCTGCCTGTCCATCACTACAAGGTCTCCCTTGCTTTTCTCTTTGTGAATGCATTATCTTGTGTTTTTGAGGTTTAAAAGTTTGCTAATTCACTGTGAACCTTTTGCCATGTGATGCTTTAACTTTTATTTTTCCCTGTGTTTATGATTTAGTGCTACTCTCCGTTTTAAAATAATATAAACTCTCTTGCAGGCGAAGGATTTCATCCACTCAGAGCTGCTGGCATACCTCTACTCATCTGGAGATCAAAACAGCCTCATGGAGGAGTCTGCTGATCAGGCTCAGAGAAGAGATGAAATGTTGCGTATGTATCATGCTCTCAAGGAGGCCCTGAACATAATTGGAGACATCAGTGCAAACACCATCTCTACCCCCGTCCCCCCACCTGTGAACGACACCTGGCTGCAAGAGGCCAGGTAAGCTAAACCCTCAGATAAAAAGTGCTTGTGGCGCTTCCCTTGATTAGCCTGTTTTCAATACAAGATGTGATTAGATAACACTTTTTAAAAGTTCTATCAAACATAAGTGGAATATCACTTGGTTTGGATGATTTCCCTACAGGAAGTTTACTGAGGTAGTATTAACACTTTGGAAATTTGGGAGAGTTTTTCCGGTACAAGTGGGCGTTCCCTGTTTTGCACAGTTCGTTTGATTATAGAAGAACACATGAAGCAACCCTGTTAGGATGCAAGCATCAATGCCATGCTTGTGGGAAAGAGGTGGTCTCGACTCTCTTCTAGTCAACAACTGGAGCAGTTCATTTGCAGTGAGTACGCCATTAACCCATCAACCTACATAAACAGGGAGACATGTGGTCTCGTCAAACTGCTGCGATTGTGAAAGAAGCAGCAGCAGCTATAGTGATAATAATTACATTATATCAGACATGCTGATGACAGTACTACTTTATAACAATGTTTTGAAATCCATGGAGTCATTACCTGTGCACAGGCACAACATACCATGAAAATATCAGAAGGTTGAAATTACTCACCATCTCTACAGCAAATCATCACAGGACTTGACAACATCGACTAAATAATACTTGTTTAATTCCCAGAATTGAATCCAGCTCATTCAAATGGGAGAATATTTGCTTTTCAAAGCTGCTCTCTTGTTCACATCACTGATATTGCAACACCTGGTTGCCAAAGTTGGAAAATTGAAACACGGTGCGGCGTGACAGAATTGTTTCGTATTTCAGCTCCCATTAGATTGACAATTCATATCCCTGTGGGAATATTAGTGAGTACATTAGTTCTGCTTTGATGGTACCACAGAGAACTCCGTACTTGAGGTGCAGCTAACAGACCTGCAGCAGAGCCATCAGCTGCAGGTGGATGAGTGAAAAGGATACAGTTGAATAATGTCAGCTAACCATGCAAATGTATGATATGCTATGATAAGATCACAGTGAAACTTGGGTGGGCATGACGTCACTGAGTATGCGACCGTGACAAAGTGAGCTTTTTATGAACAGGGGATGCAACTTGGGTAGGCGATGCAATCTCTGTCGCAAAGTCACTTTTGGTGTGAACGCATCTTTACGGTATAAAAGCTGCCAAGCTGTCTGATGTCCCCTGTGGTTAGCTATAGACATGACAAGTGTTAAAACACCCTTTGTTTTGTTAACATATAAATCAGGAGGCATGTCAAACATTGATAAAAATGTTCCTCTGTATCATCGTTCATAAGGCATATGATCTCCTTTAATTAAGCAATCATATTGTTGTTAACTTAGCTGGCGAACATTCTTCCCATAATGCATTTTGTGATTTGTAGTCATAGCAATACTGGCATACCGACGTATGGCCAGCCCTGCCTTGTGTCTGTGATTTTGCCAATTTAAAAATACCACATTGTGAACCTGAGTCAGTCCAAAAGAAAAGTGCAAATTTGTTATGTGTGCTTTTTTCCCAACTGAATTACTTTGTAGAACAAGGCAAGCGAGCATTTGGTGGTAAAAAGCTTGTGATATTTCAGTTCGACAGCTGGTATCAAAGCCATTTTGTTCTCCTAACATTTTCACGTGACTTGAGACTTCTGTTTTCAAATTGTCTTCTACCCTCAGCCCAACCCCTCAGCGCAGGCCGCCTCCTGCTGCAGCCCCGCCCCCCAGCCGTCCACCCGCTGTCCGGGGCCCGACACCAGGACCACCTCTGAACCCCTCCCCAGCCTTTGGAGCTCCTCTCAACCCCTCTCCTGCCTTTGGTGCACCACCAATCCCTTCTCGCCCAGGCCCACCCATCAACGCCTTTAACAGCAGTCAAGACCCCTTCAGCGCCCCCCCACAGATCCCCTCTCGGCCAGCCCGAGTCCCACCCGGCGTGCCCAGGTACGACTAGTCAAGTTGTAGCTACATCTTTTCTGTACTAAAGAGATTTTGTTGTATTAATAACATTTTGCACTGCCATCACATCGTCCTCTGTTCGTGACGTGTCACAGGCATGGTTTGTCATTTCTCACTCCGATCCTCGTCTCATCTCTACAGATGTTTATTATTTAATGTACATAACTTCTTGTTTGACGTCGTTCTTCACTCTTGCTTGTTTCCAGTGCTGTCACACATGTTCATACTCCTTAAATTGTCATGCAATTTTCAGGGTGAGCTGTTTGTAGGAGCACAGAAGTGTTGCCACCATCTGATATGGATATTTATATCTATTTTTTTTTTTAAATACTCATTTGTTTTAGGAAAACCTTTGTCCCGCCTATTTTAAAATTTACCTGTTATTCCACAGGTGTCAAACTGATCCAGTAAAGGGCCACTGTGGCTGCAAGTTTTCATTCCAACCAAGCAAGAACACACCTGATCCAACAAATCAACCATGTAAAGACAATACAGTTGATTGAATAATTTGCATCAGGTGTGTTTTTGCTTGGTTGGAAGGAAAACCTGCAGCCACAGTGGTCCTTTACTGGATCAGTTTGACACCCCTGTTTTATTCTTTTGTGACAGGCTACTTTTTAAAAAAGATACCAAAAAAAACTAACAACATTCGTTCTTTGAATTAATAATGAATGAAACCTTGTTCAAATGCAGAGGGTTATGCAAAACAGAATTTAATTATTTAAATAGCAATAACTTCTGTTAGAGATTTATTTTTTAACACTAACAGAAAAATCAGGCTTTGTCTGCCTTTTTGAGAGCTCCAAGCAAGCTAACATCCTGCTGACAGACTGCGAGCTCACTCTAGCGGCACATTTTATGAGTTTATACTTGTTGCTTAATGTTAGTTTTATTATTCAATCAGCACATTTGCAAAACTCAACAATCCTTGCAATCAAAAAAATCAGAAAATAAAGCTCTGCAATTAAAGCAAATAACCACTTTTTCACTTATGCTTCACCCAGGTGTTTTCTGCCAACATTCTCTGGTAAATGCTCTGCTAGAAGTCAGGTTGGGCTCATGTGAGGTTGCAGCAAGAAACATGCAGAAAAAATCACTGCAACATTACCAAACAAGGCACAATTGAGAAAAAAGGTCCTCAAGAGGCCATTAAAAAAAGGAGAAAAAAGCTATAGGCAGAGGGAAGGGATAGATTGAGTGTGGAAGGTATGAGAATGGTGGTGTTTTAGAGTAAAAAAGTTGAAAACCAATTCATGTGCAGTCCCTCCAAGATTTTTCTAGGTTATTTGTGTGAGTGTAATGGTGTGAAATATCTGAGTTTAAGGCAGCTTTATGAACAGCTGTGGCAAATGCTGCAATTGTTTGAGCCTTTTTCGTGGCAATGTAGGAGCAAATAAATTACAAAATTAGCTGCAAATATTTATACTAATTCAAATAGCCTCACTGTAGGCTGCTACTGGATACTTCAAAGAGGTGTTTCTAATTTAACGGTACTTAGAAATGTATTCAGGTTAAAATTGCCCTTACATGTGAATGTCTTTGATAATCACAAACCTGTTTTTAAGTGCAAAATAATCAAAACATTAATCAAATAGCAAGGTATTTATGCTTATTTTATCAGTGAAAAAGTGGACAGTCCAAGGTGTATCCTTACATTTAATTAGCAGAAATTCTTCAAACAGAGTGAATGATCTTGCAGAAAAAAACAAAATCACTAATTCATTTAAATGCCAATAGATATGTATATCCAAGAAAAAAGCTTAACCTCGCATACACACACCAGCCATCTCTTGGATGTGTAGTACAGTAGTAGCAATTGTTAGGTCTTACATTTGGCCAAACAAAACAAGTTCAGAGAATAGACTTATCTAAACTTCTGTAGTATTTGTTGTTGCTTAAAGCTGGGGTCGGCGATTTTGGAAAACTAGCATGAATTTGAAAGTAGCATCTCCTCAGGGCTCCGCCTAGCCCCCCTGCTCACATGCACGCGCGCGGCTGATATATCCAGAAGACTGATTCAACTCCAAACCCTCAGCACAACGTGTTTGTTTTACACTACACCAAGTCATGTCTCAGTCAGCGGTAAGAAAACACCAAACAAAGATGTAAAGTTAGTTAGTACTCGCAGCCAATGTTGATTGGGGTATAGGTAGTTCCTCTGACATTCTCCACATAGCTGTCAAATCTAACGTTTTGGCCATGAAACTACCGTATTTTCCGTATTTTATCCTCTTTTCCGCCGTCCTCCCGTATTGGTATTCTCCCGTAAATCTCCCGTGTGATGATATAATAATAAAAACATTCCTCTGCCTCTCCAAACTGAACTCCGTCTCTAGCCTGAATGGGGCGGTAATGCTCCAAAATGATGGATGCTAACCGCCATAAAACCGAAGAAGAAGAAAAAGCCTCGCAAGAACGGCCACCTGTAGCAGTCTGGGTGGCAGCTATCGCGAGATTAGAGCAGCAGAACAAACTTAGAAAAACAAAGAGTTTATTTTAGATTTCTTGTAAATGTGTCTTAAAATGTGAGGGATACTGGAGCTTGGTTGGTGTTGTGGGACGGCTCACAGCGGGCTTCCCTTATTTTCAGAGACAAAACTTGAAAGGTAAGCTTTCTCCTGCGGACTCTGATACGTGTGAGCTCGGCTACGCGCACCGAGTCTGTGCACGCCGGGAAAATGCATGCGCAGCAGGCGGGCAGAATGGCGACGGGACTTGATTGGTTTGAAAGCAGGTATCCCGGTATGATTATTGGTTGGGGTTTTCCCTGTTTTACTTCTGCTGTAGATCGCGGATATTTTTCACTCTGTTTTAAGAACACATTATAAGTTGATTACCATTGGGTCATAAAGACCATTTTAACCAGTATTACAAAAAGTGTATCTAAATCAAATCGCAGACCCTAGCTTTAAGTCAGCTTGTTGTGTTGCACATTATCTCAGCCAGTGACAAGGAAGTAAGTCTGGTGACATATGCTGATCTGTGGGGCAGGAAGAGGGCAAGGGCAAAGGAAACTGGTCTATGTAGCAAAGAGTAGTGGTGATTAGGGATGGGTACCGAATTAGGTACTTAAAGAGGTACCGACCGAATTCTGTAGGTGCTACCAAGTACCGATTCAGGTAAAATCAAAAGGTGCCATGTTTAGGTACCTAAACATTTTAGTTCATTTTAGTTATTAGATTTTATGTTGAAGAAATTTTTGGAACAACGACAATGTTACAATAAAACAGTTGAATGTTGTTTTGATAAATATCTTTAAAATTTTATATACTGAGAAATAAATTTACATTGAAAAAATTTGAGATCTTAATATTAAACAAATTAATATTTATTACCCCATAAACACACGCAAAAGTACTGAAAATTGGTACCGTCAAGTACCGATACCGATTCCCAGGTACCAGGCATCGGTGTGGTATCAGTTCAAATGTGAAAGGTTCCCATCCCCAGTGGTGATTAGATTAATAAGCAAAGCTGCACAGTCTATCAAGATCGTCTGAATCTTCACTAGTAGCTGTGGCTATGGCATTGCCCTGGAGGGACTGCCTGTAGCATTTCCACACATTTTCATGATTGCATGTATTTAGCAATCAGCCAAATTCTTCACCATGGAATTTTGGATTTTTCTTCTTGACCCTGTGTTAAATTTCTACAAGTCAGAGTGTTTAGATACAGAATGCAATATTCAGGAAAAGTCACAGTGCATAAACAACACTGCTTCATAAAAAGGCAAATATTGTAGTAGCGCTGACTACTGATACTTCATCTGCCATTGTCAACCCTCCTTTGTTGTCATACCTTTGCTCCTAAGAATCTGCCACCCTCCTGTCCAACAGAAATATTCTTTGCTGTGCGGTGCATGTGTGAGCTGCTAACTCTGGAGGATTTCAGGAGCAGTCTGCTTGACTTTTCCAGTAATCTTCACTAGTGCATGTGTCTCTGTGTCACCTCCACCTCTCTTCTTTCTTTGGCTTGTGTTGGTTTCTCCATCCTCTCTACGTGGGCAAGTCTCACCTCTTGTTATGTATCTTCTCTCCCCGTTGCAGCCGAAGACCCCCTGGCGCTCCTTCTCACCGGCCCACCATTATCCGCCCTGCTGAGCCCTCCCTGCTAGACTAGACCTGTGGCCAAGCCCATTTAATCATGTTTTTGTGTGTGGGTGCGTGTATCTGCACACTAAAGGCCGGAGGCGGGGGCACGATGGGAGGGGAGCCGATTTCTAGTGGTGCATATTGTGCATTGTCCAGCGTATTAATGTGTCTCTTTGAGCAATGTTACCAGCTGCTAATAACGTCTTTATCAATGCACATGAATGAGAGGAAGCCCATAATCACTTGAATATAACATTTGATTGCTGTGGAAATTGTTCAGTTCTTAAAAAAATGCAGGGGATTTATATCTCAGATAAATTTGTTTCCTTTAATAAGATGATGTTTCAAACACAGCTCAAGCACTGTTTTTAATTTAATGAACAGTTTATTTCTCTGGACAACCTTTCAGACAAATTTCAATCAATAACTCATTAGCAGTTACAGGCTTTCTTCACCCCCCCCAAAACCTCAGTCTACATTCATTTGTAATTTACTCTCTCTATGTTTTACTGGGTTTCAAGTCGCGTATTCTCACTGTTGTTCCTTTGCTGATGTTGTCTAAAGATTTCCCCTATCTGATATTTTATTGGAATGATGTTCTTTTAAATGAACATGAAAGTAGCTTTAAAAAATTCTAATCACAGACAGAATACAAAGAGGGTAAGGGTGTTATAAAACTTAGAAAATAACCTAACCTCATTTTTAATGATTCCTCCATACAGATCTACCGTTACATTTTGCGCACTTATAACCACATATCAAATAGTACTGATGTTGTAGCTCATAACACAAACACTATGCACAGAAACAAGGAACAGGAGAGGCTGAGGCCGACTGCATCTGTCTCTCCACTAATTTTGAGCTGCCTTGAGATATAATCCCAGGGACTCTAAAGGCCTTTGCTCATTGAGTCTGTTTTGTTCTCATGTTTTTTTTTGGCTTTGTTATCCTTTAAAACTCATCATTGACACAAAGCTAGCACACAGAGCCCAATGTGTTTGTTCTTCACTGTATTGTGAAAAAATAAATTGCAGTAGGAGGCAAATAATTAAAGTTTTCAAACAGGAGAGTCAGTTTTATGGTTCCTCCACTCCTTGAAAATATAAGCTACTTGATTCATCCACTTCTGACAAGCCATTCAGATGCACAAGGCTAGCATTTGAAAGCATTGTGCCAAGCACTGAGAAGGAAAATAATAGAATACCTCTTTTTAGTGCAGTCTTTCTTGCCCTATGTGGTCTTGAGCCCAAATTTTGGCCTTATCTGTTATGCTCCATTGTTGAAATTAGGGCTGAATGATGGATCAATTTAAACCCTGCTAATGCAATGTGCCAGTGCGCCAGTCATATAGTCGCACCATGGGACGTGTAATGATGTCTATATTACCTGAATGATCGTCCTTTTGATATCAGCCTCAATCGCCTGAGAGCAGAACAGTTCAATTACAGATTCTGTTTGTCCTGTATGCACAACGAGCTACAGGCTGCTTCACTCACAAGTCCCTTTTTATACTATCCTTTCAAGCCTTTGACCCGTGTGACACTTTGCCCCCTCTGTGAATAATGATGAGTGCTTTCTAAATTTATATATTTTTAATTGGGAGAATGAGTTGACCATGTATTGGCTCCACTTCCAGAGATGGTATCAGAGGCATAATACTGGAGAGAGGGAGACATGGTTAGGGCTACAGAGACACTGGCATTAATTGAGTGTTTTTCCTCTATTAGCAGTAATTCATCCATGTGCAAGTAAATCCTTTGACCAAATATAGGGTTCTTTAATGATGAAAATGAGCAGTGATATTTTATTTCAAAGCAGGAGGTGCATGAGCTTAGTTGTGTTTTCACTTAATATAATGTAAAAAAAAATGTAAAATAAAGTTGAACATGGTTAGAAATGGTTTATGAGGATTAAGTAACACAACAAGTTGTACATATATTTGTAAAGTTAAATCCACGGAGAAATTAAAAGCTCCCTCTATTTCCCCTCATCCTTCTTCATTGGTGTGTGTCACTGTCAGAATGTGGATGGATGCTAAGATTTGAAAATGTAATGTTCACGGAGAAAGGTTCTGGAGACGGTATGCTATCAAGATTGACACAAAGTTATTGTAATTCCCGATGAATTTGTGAACTTTATTGGAAAATAAAACAAACTCGATGTGCAAAGGCTTCAGTGGGTCTCTTAGCTTTCAGGTAAGCTGAGTCTTAAATAGCAGAACACAGCTCAGATTCCTTTAAAAAGGTTAAAAACTCAGAGATGGTGGGGTGTGTAGATTTGGGTATAAAGATGGTATTAAGCTTTTAGGAGTCGGCACATCTGGATCTTGGCATTAGCTGTCAAGACATTTATTACTGCTATCAGTTCAGTTTCCATGCATTTAAATAACATTGTATATAGCTGGCTGGGAGTTAGCACTTGTACTCATTTTTATTGCCGGGTTGACAACATAAACTTTTATTAATCAAAGCCCATCATGTTTAAATGTATAGTCATCCCTTTAAAGAAGCACTAACACTGTCATTGCATCTGTAGGGAAAAAGATCAGTTATCTCCTGGTTCATTATTTATAAGTTGGGCATTTGTCATTTCTTTTGATGTTTTTGTTGCATTTGTATCAGCTCTTTACAACTCAGCTCCCCAGCTTCTTCAGGACTGTTATGTGAGGGTTTTCCTACAGGGATTAGCTGTCTAAGTGTGTTAAATGTTGGGAGGGCACTTGGGGCTGGACACTGTCCACACAGCTGTGATTTTTTTGATAATTATGACTTATCTTTTGATTGCTTTTTGAGGGTATTTGACCAATTTTATCAACTTTTTAAAGCAGGGAGTGATGTTGGGCAACTAGGATGTTTTTCTGTGTTTTGGGTTGATCAGTAGCGGTGGTGGTGGGAATTGTGGTGTTTGAAGGCACACCCTGTCTGGAGAGGCAGTCTGGGTTTTTCTTTCTTCTCTCTTCTGAGAAAAGAAGATTAATCAGCCAATTTGATAAGACGGGAAACTTAAGAAGACGATCCCTAAATGTCTAAATCCAGACTCCAAAGACAGTGTGTGTTTTTCTTCTCCTGTATTTCTCTGCAGGTTCGGCTCTCAGTGACAGTGCCAGTACAAAAAACAAATTTTAAAAGCACAGCAACATTTTTCCCTCTCATTAAAACTTGCACAAAAATCTTGCAGACAAATTTGCTAATTCATTAAAACTTCTTATTGGCCAAAGGCTGTCTAAAAATCCCCAGTGCCTGTCACATCAGCCTGACCCAGAGAAGCCCAGACTGTAAATACCCTGTAACACATTAGGTTGTGGCTACTCCACCTCCCTTCCTATGGATGTACCCAGCCTCCTTCCTCTTTCCCTCCCCTGCCTTAATCTGGTTGAAGGGGTGGGAAATAAACCTGCAAAGATCTCTTTTTGTTTTGCAAACCCTTGTCAAGTGCCTCTGTAGCAATTAATGATTTGAATAAACAACATGAACTGATTTAGTATGGCGAGTAAATAAAGAGGTGTTGTGTACAATAAAGGGACTGGCTCTGGTGGTTGGTGTCTTCTTGTGTCCTGTGTGATCCACTTTCTCCCCTTCTCTTTCTGTCTTCTAGATGATGTAGAACCCCTTTGTTTGCCTCCCTTCACTTTCTTTCCATCTTCATTTAAAAGGATGCAGACTAAAGTAAGCCCACTCGCGGTCCTATGGCAGCCTCTGCTGGCAGACTCTGATCCAGAGAGGCCCTGCTCATGTCATGATCAACATGAAACGTGCTTTTTTCAGCAAATTTGAAGTGATTGGAATACATAAGCCTTTTACCCAGATACCTTGTAATAAGGCAATGCAGTTTATCAAGTTCTTCAGATTTATCAGCATTTTTTTTTACATAATGTTTTGCACATAATTTGCATTAATGTTAATGCAAAGGTGGCTCACCAGTGCAGTTGTCTCCAGACATAAGGCAGGGGGTTTGATCACCCTTATAGTCACATGTCAGTGTGTCCTTGGGCAAGATGAATAGCCCCAAAATTATCAAGTTGCTTATTTGATTGGCTAATACTGGCGGACAACTCATCCATCATTTTTGCCTGTAATAATAATGTATCCAGTTTGCATGAATCATATTGAACATGAATCATTTTTCTAACATAGATGAAATACTCTGTTAATCACCTCAGGGAAATTTGGTTAAGGCCTTAAATTAAGTAAAACATAAAATCCAAGTGGACACAACACTTTAATGATCTTTCACTAAATGTGGTCACAAGAAAGCTGAAGACCTAAGTTTAATGTCATTATAAGAGCTCCATGCCCTGTGATCATGAGAAAGGGAATATCAAATATTTCTTTATATGGAAGAATGTGAAACTGCCTAAAACAAAATTTATGGAGACATGCATCATATTTCATAAGAATGTCACTGGAGTAAAGTCCTATGGGGGTTAAATTTGTAGCAGGAGTGTGATTTTCTGAAAAAGTCAGGTTTCAGCAGGAGAAAAACTTGTTACTAACAGTCTGATTCTGTTCTGGTTCCAATGAGAATCTGATTTAAGTGATGTCCTTTTGAAGTTACAAGAGCAACATGCTGCACAACCATATTGTACACATGAGTTTTTTACTGAGAGTTTAATTGATTTGATACTAAATTACTGAAAATTACCAAAGATCATCGTTACCCTTGAGTCAGGAGTTTGTTTGAGTCATGTAGTTTGCCCTATTTTTATAGTTTTTTTTTTTCCAGCTGGTTTAAATATTTGAGGTTGATTTAATGATAAATTCAAAACAATAATGAATGCTTGTTTGAACTCTAAACAGCACAATTTTCTTGAAGGAGACTTATGCTTGTTTCTCCTTTTGACTATGCCAGATTAGGATGCCTGTAAAGCATTTCTGCCCTCAGTACAAGTCATTTAGTTCCTTCATTGCCCCACAATAGCGTTCTCAAAATCCTCATTTAAGGCCATTATCCAGGTCTCGTTGAAACGCTCGGATTTGAGGATGACCTAAAGTTACCTCGCAACATCACTGCCCTTTGTGCTCTGATTGGTCAGTTTTATCGGGGGTTGAGCCAGCTTGTCCTTCTTCTTCTACTGTATTTTCCGGCAGGCTCAAAGCAGCGACCACATATTGAGTCCCCCTGCAGGCCAGGGCTGGTAATGAGTGAATGTGAGCTAGGGAGCTTTCTACCCCTGCTGGACGGATGTGTTCCTCGGTGACGGTTTTGTGGCTAACGGACATCACAGAGGAGGAAGTGTTTTATCATTACTCCAATAAGAAGAAAGGTACTTCGTGTCATCACGACGTTTGAAATCTCGCGGACATCTCGCAATGACCTATTTTCAGAGGCATCAAATGTCGTTCTAGGATATCAGAAAAAATACAATATCTTATTTTTTGAAAATTAAGGGGGTGTAAGGTCTTGTTTTCAAATTTATTATATTATATGTAAGTATTAAATCACGCATCAGCATGACATGTCTCCTTTAAAGTTACCCTAAAAATAAAGTTATGTTTTATGTAATTCTCCATAAACAGATTCCCTTTTTCCTGGGATTATCCTATTTTCTACATTGTACATTATTCTCTTCTTGCTCACCATCCTGATTCAAGTTATGTGACATATTACATTAAAGGAGACATATCATGCTGATGCATGATTTAATACTGACATATAATAAATTTGAAAACAAGACCTTACACCCCCTTAATTTTCAAAAAATGAGATATTGTATTTTTTCTGATATCTTAGAACGAGATTTGATGCCTCTGAAAATAGGTCATTGCGAGATGTCCGCGAGATTTCAAACGTTTTGATGACACGAGGTACCTTTCTTTTTATTGGAGTAATCTGATGAAACACTTCCTCCTCTGTGATGTCCGTCAGCCCCAAACCCTCTCCGAGGAACACATCCAGCAGCAGGGGTATAGAGCTCCCTTGCTCACACTCCCTCATTACCAGCTCTGGCCTGTAGGGGGACTCAATATGTGGTCGCTGCTTTGAGCCTGCCGGAAAATACAGTAGAAGAAGAAGGACAGGCTGGCTCTACCCCCGATAGAACTGACCAATCAGAGCACAAGGGGCTGTGATGTTGCGAGGTAACTTTAGGTCATCCTCAGATCCCAGTGTTTCAATGAGGGATTCATAATGGCCTTAAATGAGGATTTTGAGAACGCTATTGTGGGGCAATGAAGGAACTAAATGACTTGTACTGTGGGCAGAAATGCTTTACAGGCATCCTAGTCTGGCATAGTGAAAAGGAGAAACAAGCATGATATGTCCTCTTTAAAATCACCTTCAGGTTTATGAACCATCTGATGAATTATTTAATGGATGGTAGCAGGACTTATAAAACTCCTGAAATCCCTTTAATCTTTATGTTGTGGTTTCAGGGTTTGGGTAATGCAAAGATTATGTACAGTGGGATATGAATCTTCCAGTTGGTAACACTCAGTTTGAGATTCTGGGTCATAATTTAAATTGAATTATGATTCAAAACAAGTTGCAGCCCATCCCCTACCTGTAATAAAAATGTGTTTATTTCTTTCACTGCTTCTGCCTGCAGTGCACAAAGAGGATAAACGATCTGATTTGACAAAAATAATGGCTCATTAAAATGTTTTCAAGAAGTGCAGCTGATATTTCTTTAATAGTTGTATCGTGCTTTTTACAGCAAGATAGATATTAGAGATTGAAATTTACTTACAATAAAGGGAAGTGCTCAGAAATAGGTGAATACAAATTGATTGATGGATGTCTTGAGCTGATTCTGAATCTTTTCTTGTCTATGATTCAATTTAAAAGCATGTAATTTCTTTTTGGGACAACCCTACTGAGAGTAGTCAAGAATATTAAAATATCTGGCTAACAAGCTGTCGTGGACTGGATGGAGAAGTACAAAAAGTCAAGAGCCCCGTTCATGCTGTTTCAAGCTGTAACATTAACCTCCCTGTGATGTGTCACCTGACTGCCACAGACACAGAATTAGGATAAATAGTTGACCCCCACATCTGCTCAGTCTCACTGAGGCGTAATAATGATGGAGCTTGTTTGCATCAATGAAATGTATCAAAGATTTTTTTTTTTCTTTCACAAACACACATTTCCACCCAGACCTCACCTCTCCCTTTGATATGGTGGAGATTAGGAAGAGGGACCCATGAGTGACAGGTGCCTTTAAAAATTGCAATATTATCAGAATTGGTATGGAAAGATCTCTTTTCTCTGCACATACAAAGATTCCCAAGCCTTCTTATATTTAATTGACAAAAAAATACATAAATAAATACACGGGCATTTAAATCTTTTACCGGATTAAAAGATGAGAGAATCACAAGGACTGATTAAATGATTAATAAGAGCATCTTAGATACTTCAAATAGTCGAAATGCCAGAGAACTCTGTCCAGTACTAACTTTAATTCACAATTTATCCTAAAATTTCAGCTGAAGATTCTTTATTCCAGTGATCGACGATAAATAGTTTCTTTTAACAGAAATACATAGCTTTCATAACTGTAAGTGATAATAAAATAAAGATGTTCATATATGTTTTTTTTATTTTACAGATGCTGGTTTGGTATAGGACTTAATATGTTTTTTATAATGGGACCCATGATGGCTTGCAGGGCTCCTATGCTGTGCCCACCTTTTAAACGGAAAGGAGATTTCAGGAGTGTCCTGTTTAATGTATCTGTGCAGTGCAGCTGGATTAGCCTGATTTAATGCCTGTAATCTGACAGATTTTTCAATTTTGGTCTGTTTTAGCAGTCTAATGCAGGAGGGCCCAATCAGCATCCCTAAAAACAGGAGGAGGTGGGAGCTAAGGGCATCATGACAGCAGATACTTTAAGCTCTTACAGAAATTAGCCTAGATGCTAACAGCTTCAGTAGAAGTTAACAGATGCAAAACACATTTCTTAATCAAATAAATAAAAAAAAAACACTGCAAACCTACTCATAGAAATTCTATTTTTTTCTCCACTTTGGACATGTTCTGGTGAAACTTTGATTTTGTGAGTGGCTCACCTTCTCCACTTTATGCTGTGGTTGTAGCACCTACTCCATTTTCTGATTGGCATTTAGGGAATGTGATTTATAGAATGAACATCCAATCACCTAATCTAATCACCATTCCCAGACACATCTATGGGATTTTCCCCAAATGGATTTGTAAAATATACTGAATAGTCCATCTGGTGTGTCAGGTTCATCGTAATGTTCTTTTCATGGACTTAAAATCAAGTTGTTATTTGAGTTACTGTTGCCTTTCAGTCACATTGAACATTCAGAATCTTCTCCTCTAACACTTGACACCATGGAGATCTTTTAATTTGGAGGACTGCACTCAGAAATCCTTTTACATCAGCTGTTTCTGAAGCATTATTATGAAGTAAATGGGTAGGATTAAAAAATCTGTTATAGTTGTTTATCAATTGCTTACTTGTGTTTTATGTAGGGCTGAGATTTTTAGGGAAATTATTCGCCAAAAATGTTAGTAGTAAAATATTTATGTAGGTGACACATTTGGATGGATAAAAGTTTGCATCTTTACAGAGGTTTACTCTTGAATCATTTTTATGCAAAATAAGCACGAAGCTCCAGCTGTTCAAATTGAGACAAAGCAGTTTTATATAAACATATTTCTCCTTGAGCTGCTGCATAAATGACTAATTTTATCCTCTAATGAGAATGAAGAATGATCCCATGAAGCCAAGCTTGACTGCCTCATCACGAATGACCTTGCTGTTTTGGTGTTTGTGTCCCGTGGTGTTATTGCCTGTCAGAGAGCATGTCACAAGGCTCAGAGATTAATGTTGGTTTATTCTTCCTGAACAGGCGCCCGCCTCCCCGTCGAAACCAGTGGTGACCTTGTCGAAGCTGAAGTGAAGGTGAAATGACTTTGATCCCTTGCAGCAGCAGGACTGCAGGAGAACTATACGTTTTTTTCTCCAGTTCACTCACAAAGAAAAAGCTGCAAACCTTCTGTAACCTGCCTTTTTGAAACTGCAAACCTATGAGCTGCCATTTTTAGGTGTAGAAATCTAAATTATTTTTATAGTGGTTTCATAGTGATTTTGTTGTGTTAGTAGTCTGAAGCACTAAAATGTTTGTTATTATAGAGCCAATTTGTAATGACATGATCTCACAATAAACTCATACAAAAAAAATAGTACTTAAATGACCTCTCTGGCCCTGTGAGGAGAGAACTGGCATGGACACAAGGTTGCATATTGGTGCAGATGGGGTCAAGAGCATGGGAGGTCCCACATGGGTGATGCGACACCCTTAAAATCTGATTGGCCATCC
Organism: Scarus forsteni; assembly: GCA_036419115.1. Classification (NCBI taxonomy): domain Eukaryota; kingdom Metazoa; phylum Chordata; class Actinopteri; order Labriformes; family Labridae; genus Scarus; species Scarus forsteni. The sequence continues at coordinate 10,150,646 of JAZDUH010000400.1, read as the reverse complement.
AAGGTGCCACCTCAGCCAGAGTATGAATGCATATGGTTATATGTCTTTTCACTAATAAATGTTTGTAATATATTTTAGTATTAGTTTAATCGAGAACAAACACTGTATGTGTCGTGATGATTAGAGCTTATTAGTTAATGTACTTGTACGTGTGTCATTCACATCATCCCTTTGACTATGCAGCACAATTCTACTTTAGCCAGTAACTTTTCTATTGGACCAATACAAGGAGTGCAACAAATCTGTCAGGCAGGCAGGCTTTTGCCAAATCACAGTCTCCCCTCTTAAACCAACACATTAACCTTCACAGACTCAAAGGCCTTGGTCTTGGTCTGGTTTGGTTCAGTACAGTTCAGTAGAGTTTAGAGCAGTTAACTCTGATCTTATTTGTATTTCCACTGCGAGCTGTTCCTTTAATTGAATTCGGGAGGTTTGTGTTTTAATTACTGTAACACAAGGATTGATGATCTTTAGGAATAATCAACAGACAGCAGCACTTTTAGCTCCACATTTGAGGGCCAATTTGGGACTCTTAGCACTCCTCTGCAGAGGAGCCAGAAGTGGGACGGCACGGGTCAGGTTTTCCCTTTCCTCCTTATCCAACAGTGGAAACATCAGTTATTCCAGGCTGTACCAAGCTAAACTGAAATAGATTGCTTGTGGAAAAATAGCTATATAGCATCAGGTCCAAATGAAAATGGATGTCGACTGGGGCTCAAAATGATATTAAAAAAAAGAAAACTAAAAAATTGATTTAGATTTGAGAGATTTAGATTTTTTTAATGAGACAGTATGCATTAATAAACATAAACATGTAAATGCTTAGGATTATAGCCGAGTTGCTTATTCTATCCCCAGTCCCATTAGCAGTTTGGTGTCAACACATAGAAACAAGCTGGGTCAAATAATGAGGTAAAAAATCTTTTATTATGTTTCTTTAATTAACAAAACCATTTCAGCATGACTTTGTGAATAACAATTATACATGTTTATATTTGTTATTAACAAGAGTATGGACTGAAAGGCACATTTTGTAAAATTCACTTACGAAATTTGTGGGATACGGCAACTGTTTTTTTTCCTTCACTTTCTGCTTCACCATCAAGTCAATGACAAGCAGATGGATGCCATTCTTTCAACTGTACCTGCAGTAACAAGAAAAAGTAGGGCAAAGCTCCCCCACCGCTAATTAGCTTAGCTCAAACATAGGGAGTCAGTGTTAGCCTGCCTTTGCCCGCAGTCATCAGATAAACTCTTCAGCAGCTCTTATTGGTTCTGTGTGCTCGTTGTGACTTTTTTTTTAACTGTATTATGTCAAATTATCTTCTACTATCATCATATTATCTTCTTCTACTGTTAAACAAAGCCTTTGTTTTGATGACTTACTTCTGCAGTGGTTTGTGGTAGAGAAGTGACGTACGTGACTAAGTCAAGACTTTTAACAGCTTTTGAATGAATGATGAGAACCAATTCACAGTCGGGAGCCAAGCTTATATTTGCAGGCAATGTGCATTAAAGAATGGCAAATTTAAGGAGTAAAGTAGAGTTAAAACAAAGGGTTTTGCTCTCCCCTAAGAGTCAGTAATTACATGGAGCTCTTGGCCCTATCTGCAAAAATGTACAGGCTAACTTCCATGCCAGTTCTCTCCTTACAGGCTGGGTTGATGAAAAAATGACTGTGGCTCATGTATTTATAACTGAAATGAACCTTAAACGTACTTTGAAAACACTAAACTGTTCCTTTAACATACTGTGGGGTAATTACAATGGCAGTGTCAGACATGTAGAATAAGTTTTCAACCACAAAGAGCAACAGCATGTAAGAAACCCCCACAAGACACCCGATCTACAAGAAAAAGAGACCCAGCCAAAGCTTATTTATTTTCATTGTGTCTGCCTATTTGACCTCCAGATGGAGACATTGATCAGGGAGTTAAATGTTTGAAGCCTTTCTTATATACTGTCTTTTATAAATAATGAAGACGTGTGACTTTTTATTTGAAGAACAAGAAAAACATTGTTACTGTACATTCTCAGAAGGAGGTGGTCTGGGATTTGGTATATGATATGTTTCTGGCTTTTTGTTTGATATAATAATGTTCGGGGTTGAAATGTTAAAATTAAATGTAGAATCAGAACTTAAATAAATGACATTCCTGTGAAAACAGCAGTGGGATTTTTCTTACCTTCATGTGGACATGTTTTATAGATGTTTGTGCCTACCTCTGTACCTTTTTTTGACCAATGTTTTTATTATCTTTTTGATTACAATGCAAGAAACACAACAGAACAAGGCACATCAGTAAGTACAAAAATGTATTTAAAAAAATTATAATATGCAGACACCAGTGGTATAGTTGCTGATTTAAAAACTGTCAGTTTCTCATCATGGCTTACAAGGAAAATAAAAGAATAATGAGTGACAATCATGTACATGCACAGATGGACAGAAATTGTAACCCACAAGAGAATTCTCCAGTTCTTCATTATGTGAAAATTAATTTTAATACATAAAAAAGAAAAAAAATCTAAGTCAACAATATAATAAGAATGAAAACAGTAAATTACAAAGCTGTCATAAAATCATCCCCTCCCAGAAAGATTTAGGATGATTAGGGCCCTTTAAATTCAGCAATACTGCTGTATGTTCTTTTTTTTTACTTCTCTGCAGCCGTGTAAGCACCCTAAACTATCTGATGATTATTGAATGAAATAATTATGTTTGCCTTGATCACATTTTTCTGCTCTTGATACCAATGCTGTCCATCTCTGAATAAAACTGACTGATAACAGTCATCATTGCCTTATCATATATTGTTTGGAAACATTTTTTTCTCACAACTTTCCATCGACCTATAACTCACAATAATAATTAATACATTTTATTTAAAAGGACCTTCCATGAGACTCAAGGACACTGAACAAGATTAATACCACAACAATAAAATCAGCAATAGAACGATAAAATCAGCAAAACACAACAGAAAAAAGCTAATGTGGGGATGGACAGTGAGATGGTTAATTATGTGAGTCTCATGTAAAAAATGAGCCACAAAACTTTTTTTTTGGTCAAATGTACGACTGGCAAAACCAAAAGAGCGCTTTGTTTTTACTACAGGACTATTTTAAGATGCAGCATATGGCTATGTGTTCCTTCGCCTGTACTACTGATTCAGCTGATCTGCTGTTTTGCACTGTGGACTCAGGGAGACAAAAAGGACTGCAGAGGAAAGTAATACAGAAGCAACTATGAGTGATTTTGACTCAAGTGACCAGGTGCATTGGCATACTTTTATGAACCAGAGCATGCAGAAGAAACAGTCTTCAGTCTGAGATTCAGCAGGAGGAATCAATGTGCACAGACAAAAGAAGACAAAGCCATGTGCAGTGTCTTACAATAGTGCCAAACACAGAGACCTCCTGGAGGAAAAAATAAAAATAAAGGGCTCTGATTTTTTTTTTTTTTTTTCTGCAATCATACATTTGACCTGACGTTGTTGTGTGGCTCGTTTTTATGTAAAACTCACACAGTTATGCAAAATAAGTTCCTGCCAACAGCAGCGTACCTGACCAGCTGTCTCAGCTCGTTCTTCTTTGAGGTACAATGCTGCTGGGAACCCTTTCAGCCCCTTTATGGCCTATTGTCAAGTAACTATCACAACCTAACTTTGTAAAACAAGTCCTTCAATTACCCAGGCGTGTTATATTTTACCGAAATATTCATTTAATTCAAACTTATCAACATTTCGGGCAGCACGGTGGCGCAGCAGGTAGTGCCCGTGCCTCACAGCAAGAAGGTCCCCGGTTCAATTTGCGGGTCAGACAGGGGCCTTTCTGTGTGAAGTTTGCATGTTGTTCCCGTGCATCCGTGGGTTCTCTCCAGGCACTCCGGCTTCCTCCCACAGACCAAAAACATGCTCATTAATTGGTGACTCTAAAGGTGTTTTCACACCAATCATATTTAGTGCGCACCAAAGAAGTTTTGGCCCAGGGTTTGGTACGTTAGTATCAATGTGAATGCAACCACTGCACTTTGGTGCACACCAAATCGGCCGGTCTGAGACCTCCATGAAGGGGTGGTCTCGATCCGCTCCATCTCCCTGCATTTGGTGCGGTTTCACTGGTGTGAAACAAAGTGGTCCAAACCGATCTACTTTTAATGCATTACTTCCTGTTAATGCCGCGGTTGAATCTTTTGCTTACACAATTTGTTGATCGCTGATGCCGTCTCAAACACGATGAAAAACACATTTGAAGGAGAATGCAGAAGAGAGCAAAACGTAAACATTGGTTGTTTGGTGTAGGAAATGGTTACCATGGTAGCCTCTTCTTCTTTCTCCTTCGTAGCAGGTTTGGCAACCAGTTACGTGCATATTGCCCCCTGCTGTCTCAAACTGAGTAAATACACAAGTGGGCCCAGGCATGGTTTGATGTTGCAAGTGTGAATGCAAGCCAGCGGGGGAGGGGAAGGGGGGCAAACCTGGCCGCAGCACGGTTCGAAACAAGTGGGCCTAATGTGAAAACGCCCTAAATTGCCCTTAGGTATGACTGTGAGTGTGAATAGTTGTCTGTCTCTCTATGTTGCCCCGCGATTGACTGGTGACAGTTTCAGGGATATGCTGCCTCTCGCCCAATGACAGCTGGGATAGGCTCCAGCCCCCCGTGACCCCAAAAGGAATAAGCAGTATAGAAAATGAATGAAATTAATAAATATAAACATTTCAGTACATCATAGAATCAAAGATTTCATACACCCCAGCTGTGTTGATCACAGTTTGTTCTTCATTGCAAAACGATAATGGTCTTAACTCTTCTCAGGCTGGGTTTGAAAAGTCTTGGATCTGATTTTTGAGATGAGTATGAACCCTCTAATGACACAGTTTTGTTTTGGCTATGTGCGCACACGTCTCTTGTCATCAAAAAGACGTCTCAGGGTGTAGATCTGGGTGACAGCAACAGTGAGCATGACAGACAAGCTGAGGCAAGACCAGAAGGATACACGCCACAAGTTATCCTCCAGAACGTAGCGGTCTCTGGTCTCAAAGGCCCGCAGCTTGTTCAGAATCACACGACTCTTGTCCATATTAAGGTACAAGGAGTCCATGGACGCCTGAAAGAGGAAGTAAAAGGAAGAGATGAAAGTCACACAGTGCATGTGCAAACATAAAATAGAAAACAAGAGGAGGAGTCATGGCTGCAGAAAAGGAACAGCCTTTTTTTCCCTCTCACCCTGATGTCCTCCAGTTTGTAGTCTACCAGGTTTTCTGGTCCACCCAACTCAACCCATTCATCCCGATCTCCATTTTCAAAGTTCTGATTTCCAGTGATGACCCTGAAGAACACCATCTTCTCTGACAATTTACTGAAGCTGTTGTCAAAACACAATCTGTAGTCTCCATCTTCTGTGGGGCTCACGCTGTAGGATAGGAAATGGGTGTAAATGATCTGAAACATGCGACCTCTGACCTCAACACTGTGATAGAAGTCACATGGCAAAGCAGGAAGCTAAATGCACAGAGAAATACTGATCATGCACTGGCAGAAAAATGTCAGAGTAATGGCTGCTACTCTCACTGAAGCACTGTTCAATCAGTTTTGGGGGTTTAATATCTTGATTAAGAGCAACCCAGAAATTGAACTGCAACCTCTCCAGTTACCAGACCAAACTTTTTTTTGCCTTTCACTTCCCAAAACAAACAAAAACAAAACTGTCAGGATCTTGTGATTTGAGCTGTCTTGGAGATCATTAGAGCCTCCTGCCTCTGTATTCAGTCCTTTTTAACCAGTAAGGGCTTAGTTTGGGAAAGGTGTTTCTATGGAGTATTGGGTTTTTGTCCAGTCATCTTAATGGTCAAAAAATAAAAATAAAAATAAAATAATGGCAGAAGAAAGCAAAGAGTTCTTTTTCAAATGCTATAAAAGCCTAAATTTAAAAAAATATATTACTCAGTGCTATTCCTTTGTATACCGATTGAACTGCTTGCCCTATCAGTATCTAATGCCAGAAAACTATGTATCTCTGTTTAAACTGTATTTCAAAGTTCAGTTCCTCAGCCAACCCAACGGTGGGTCTGGGTAAATAACGTCATTTTTCTAAATGAAAATGGATTTATAGCGTTTTGGAAAAGAGTTCTTCAAGTAGCCAATGGTTATCACCAGTAAAGCATTTGAGAGGTGAAGACAGCAGTACAATGGAAGCTGGACCAAGAGTCAGTACTTCCAATTGGTAATTTAGCAGCAAACATATTTTCCTTGTAATAACTAAATATTGTCTTGTCTCCCAGCATCAAGTGCTACTGTTGTGAGCATTTGCAAGAAAAGGGTGGGATGAAAGAGGAGAGTTGCTTTCACTTGAGTTTCATTCAAATAACAAAAATCAAAATCTAATGCTTTTTGGTATGTTTTGACCATGACAACTTGAGATCTTTCTTGAGGTTGTCTGACCAGAAAAAAATGGTGAGAAATGCCGGTCTAGAGCTCCTGCTGCAATTTTTCTGCACCACAGTTCCTGCTTTCTTGCATATTTGAGCTGTTTAACCTAGTTTCCACATCAGAGGGAAAGCTTTTTGCAGTAGATGGGTTTTCTGGGGTCCCACTGGCAAGTTTTTAGCCGCTACGGCAAACGGCCAATAAGGGCAAACGGCAGTTAATGGCCGTTAGCCATATCGGCTAACAGCAGTTAGCCACTAACAACAGTAAGCTGCTATGGCTAACGGCCATTAACTGTTGTATGCCCTTCTAAGCCGTTAGCCATAGCAGCTAATGGTTAGCCATTAGCTGCTACATTTAGCCTCTACATATGCTACGTCATAGCCGCACTGCTTGATGTGGATTGGTCTTTGATGAATGTGATGTGCCAAACGATTGTCCAATCAAAAGCTGCTGTTGTTTCTGAAGGTTCTGCCCCTGAAAACATTTTTGAAGAGCTCCTCCCCAGATGGATTAGTGAAATATTTCCAATATGGAACTGTCCATCTGGCATATCAGGTTACCATGCAGCGCCATGTAAACCAAAATCAAAGCGTATCAGAATGAAACGCTGACATAACCGCATGCACAGTACTCTTTACACGAAGGCTGCATGCGCATACCAGGAACAACAACAGCTTCGGTCATCTACCGAGTAACGTGTGAGCTGCAAACTGTGCTCAGTTTGTGATCCAGACAAAACTATCCAGACAGATTTGTTGTCCAGAAAAGAAACTCATGCATCTTTGTGCATCCACTCGTCATTGTTGTTTGTGAAAGTTTTTCCTCTTCATATATGTGTATTGTAGCAGTGCTGCCTCTCTGCAAACCTACACTGCCATCTACTGAACTGGCATGCATACTACAGCGGTTTCATTAGTCTCCAGTGTCTCCGTTTGCCAAGGATCACCTTTGAATACGCAAAAGAAAAATCTTTGCGTTTTAAGACACATAGTCTTTGTGTAAACGTAGCCTTAGTTAATGGCTGTGTTCCAGTATGCCTGCATTAGCACTTGCTTGGTATAATTAGTTAATCATACACCTGACTATAATCCCTAAATTCCCTGCATTCATGCCCATGTGTCTTTAAGAAATGATGCTGGTAAATATTCCAAATATTAATGGATTTAAATTGTCTTTCCTTTAATTTTGTTGCATTTTGTAAATTGATAAAAGTAAATGCAATTTATGACTGTAGAAGCATTCTTACCAAATATCATATTTTCAAGCCAGCCAAAATCTTTGCACAGTACAGTACTAACACAAAACCAAACCAACATTAATTTTGATGAAAACAGAGGATAAGTTAAATAACACTGATTGATCAGCAACTAAAGGATGGAGGAAATGGTCTTGCTTCCAAGAAATATTGTCCATTCATTTTGAAGTTTGTGGTATGAAAAATACTGAGCACACAGGAATGAAGGATGTATAAAAGGGATGTGGGGCTGTGAAGTACTGACATGTGAATCCCATCAGATTTCCTGAAGTCAGAAACCACTCGAGATCCCTGTGGTGTGATGATGCTGAAGCCAACATCCATTCCTGACCCTGCAATCACCTGAAAAAAGCAACAAAAGAATGGAGGTCAGTGATAGAACACACATTCCTACAGTTATTTACATATTTTTAACCATCTTTTACATCCGATGCCCTTAAAAAGCTGGACAAAAAGCTTTTTGAAATAGTGTGCTTTTCATATTTATTATGAAAGCAGAAGTTAAAAGAGCAGGAGTATTTATACCTGAAAATGTCAGTCGGGTGTTCCTTTCAGTTTAAATACAGAGTCATATTCATATTAATGCATGTTGGTTATAATTAAAGATCAGGGACAAATGTAACAGGTTCTCATTTGTGCCAGCAGTTTCTTTATTAAGTCTTCCCTCTCTTTACTTCGTTTCAGGAAGTGTCTTTCACAACAGCACAAGTATTTTCTTATCTCTCCACATTCAAGACCAAAGTCCAAAGCCTGCATGGTCACATGTTCTGAAGTAAAAAGTTATATTTGCTAAAATAAAGCTATCAAAAACAAAACAAAACACAACAATGCTTCAAATATTTTGCTTCCACTGTGCTGGCATTAACATTTAAAAGAACCAGGAACCAAACTTTTACCTGGTAGTCGATTTCCATTCTTCCATTGTTCTCTGTGGGCTGAAAGAAACACTCTGTGTCGCCAGCAGGTAACAGGAATGTAAACTCCACATCGTTGTTCGGCCCCCAACCCAAAGTCAGACTTACAGTCAGAGCTAAACATGTCAGTAAACAGAGATCTGCCGGCGCAGCCATCACACTTGGCTCACAGTGCAGTCAACTTTATCTGAGTTGCACACAAAAGATATGTTACCTCCAGGTCAACTGAAATGAAAGCTTGCTGTCATCATCCACAAGTCAGTAACAGGTCCTTTTATCAGAGCTGAAAATGAGGAGCAACCGTCCGAGTCAACAGGAGAGCCCTGCAGCCTGGAATGAGGCCACATGCAAATCAGAGGAGGTGACGAGGTTCAATATCCTCCTGTGGAGTTTACTCCGCCATAATAAACAAGATTATAACTCCACCATAAAATATTTTACTATTAACAAAGATTTGTTTCAGTTTTTATCTTGCGTTAATTTTAATTCAAAATATATTTTCCTTACAGTATTTTTCTTGGAAACATCACTCAATTGTTTTGGGAAAACTTTTCAACTGTAGTAACAGTTTCTTGACATTGTGTGTGTGTGTGTGTGTGTGGGGGGGGGGGGGTTATGGATGTGTGTAAAGACATTTCACTTGTATTTATGCAAAGCATGCCCTCATTCTGAGCAGCAGAAATGCTAACTTAAAAATGAATTCATGTTTGATAGCTCTACCTTAATCTATTTGAGTTTTAATGATAACATAAAGTCTGGCTGCCACTCTCACTAAAATAATAAACTCTTCACTCTGAGTTTTGAGTGTTCATTTCATTATCAATTAACCATTAATAGTTTATGACCTTCGGTTCAGGGAGGACTTAATCATAAATATAGTGTATGTTTTTTAAACTAGACTAAAACTATTTTTTCTGGTAATATTACATTAGACAATTTTTGATGAAACACACTTAAACTGACACATTTCAATACGAACCAAAACGAATAGGTCTTACAGTCATTCATGCAATATTCATGTGTTATGTAATCAAATATAAACTGCTCCAGTGTTATTTAGTCTTACCTTAAAGTTGATGTAGTTCTGAGTGTGAATTGGTATTGTCATTTCTGAGAATTTGTCGGCATCACCTACAGACGTCAAACCTACTTCTTCTGTAGGTCTTTATGTAAGATGAACTTTAAGGGTTAGGATTTCCCCTGGAGGAAAGGGACAGCAACACCTTTCAGCTGCATTAATTACATAACCAGCGATCGCGCCCCAGGAGAGTCAGCTCGCATCTCTCTTGTTTCGATCCGGACTTGAACTTGCCACCTCCCGGTCCTCAGCCCACATTCTTAAAGACTGATGTACAAGACTGGAAGGGGCCCTGAATATGTAGCAGATGATTAAATCTTAGATTGTTTAATAATACTTCATACTTGTATTTAAAAAAAACAATTTTAAAATATATAGATTTAAATATCAGGGTCCTAGAGCAACCAAAGTTTATTTACTATAAAGACAAAGCACTGCGAATTCTGAAAGAGGGCTAAATGACCACCCCGAAGTTTAAGTGTCAAAGACTTATCAGACTTACATTTCTTTTACTATATTTGCTTTTGGAGTTCAGGTGCTTTAAATTGAAATTTCATTGAACACATTTTACTTGCCCATGGTCAGTAAATGTAAAAGTAAAAGTAATAAGTAGTAAAAAATATTGGATCTTATGAGGATCTTTTATTAGCCAGCAGCAAGAATAATGCTAATGCATTGTAACATCAAGGTTTTGCATGAACATTGTCCTGGTTTATTGGATTGTTGGATTATTTGTTTATTTAGGTGTTCAGCAGTGTTGCACATAAAAATATGGTAAGTTTATTATCATTGTAGACTAATAGTACTAGTCACTGCCCATAACTTAGAGACCCTGTATTTGGAATCAATAGAGAATACACAAGAGTTTATATTGCAAGGCTGATAATCTTTTTAGTTAAAGGAATTTTTGGCATGTCCCCAAGAACCAAAGTTATGCTGTTCATTCCATTCAAACTCTCTTGGTTGATGGGACGGCATTAAACAACCCAATATTAATCACGTTTAAAGTAATTGTAAATTTGGATCATGAATAAAAGTTTTGAGGTAACATTTATAATCTGAGCAATTCAACTGCCCTATTTTATTTTTTTTTATCTTGTGGTTAACTAGCAAAACCTTGTTCCATTTCAATAGCTCATAAATTTCATGATCAGCTTCCTGTTTGAAGCTTGCCTTACCAACCCACAAAATATCCCACTGAGAGCATTAAACTGTTGTTATGTGATAACACACTAGGTTCAAAAAATATGTTTTTGGTTTTCATCATTGAGTGTGGAAAACACAAACTCTGTTTTAAACTGGTCCCATTCAATCCTTTGTCCCATCTTACCTGAACTCACTCTAAAACAGTACCGTTGAACTTATTTCATATCAAATGCAGCTTGATTTTTTTTAAGTCCCTCTACAATTCTTTAAATGTTGAACAAGCCCACCGTAAATTCCTGTTTTTCCTTCTCAGGTCCAAGCTCAAAGATACTTGTTTAAGATTGATCCTTTGAAAAAAACTCTGTAAATCGATGTGGCACAGAATCAGGGAAACATTTTCCTACCACATGAAGGTCCAGTGCTTCTTATGAACGGCTTAAAGTCAAAGAAGCAACTGAAGTTTCACATGGCAAAACTGGCAGCCTATTAAGAGAGGAAGAAAGGAAACATAACCAGGCATGTCTTCAAGGTGCTTACGAGAAGTCAGGGAGACATATGGGTAAGGCTAAATAAGAAAGGCAACACTTTTTGAAGTCAAAAAGAAAAAAAAATAAAAAAAGAAAAAGAAAATGAAAGTAACAACTTTTGATTGTAATGTAGTCATTATGTTAAAACAGAATGAGCTAACCTCTTATTTCAGGTACTTGCTGGGCAGGAAATACTTCATGGAAATAGTGACAGCTCCTCCAGCTCTAAAGAGGCCCGTCACACAAAAACTTTCTGAAGTGGCATTTAGTAAATTGTAGCTGTTGAATATATAAAATAACAGAATAAAAACCCACCTCCTGACAATCCAGAGATACTTCAATGAACTTCAACTTTGTAAATAGAAGTTCAGGTAATTAATGAGATAATGTTGTGATGACTCTCAGGACTTTCAGAAGGTTACAGGAATGCATTCTCTATGTAAAGCAGTGAATCAACCGTAATCATTCATTACATTATGCTGCACCAGTGAATCACAAAGCTGGGTCCATGGTCCCTCATATTTCAGCCCTTGAGGTTGTCGTCCTGTTATTGCACAAATGGACTGGAGCAATCCATCCCATGGCCAAGAGCAACAGTGTATCTGGTAAATAAGAGTAGCCACTAAAGAAGAATGACAATTCATATAAGGACATGCATGTAAGTGTGATGTAAGCACTTGATCAATACTTAACACCACAACATAGTAGACAAAGACAAAGAAAGTGGGTAAAATTGCATATTCAGCTCCACTGTGTTTGTCACAAATGGTAAATAGACTAAACCCAGAATAGGGGATACCAGTATGTCTTAAATAATAAGACTGTGCTAATGACAATAAAACATGTGGTTCATAGTCACCAATTGTCACAGTCTGCATCTGATTGGTCTGTTTTCTTTTTATATATATACATACTTGTTGCATGTATAAATCTGTTTCTGTTTCTCTGTTGAGGTTCACCTCCCGTCCTGCTCCGCCTCTCTCCTGTCTCTCCCCTGTGCGCCTCCTTCCTGTTCCCCACACCTGCTCCCACTCACCTGATCACCCCTGCGCGGCTCCTTTCCTCACTTGTCCCTTGTCACTCATTAGTCTCAGTATTTAGTCCCATGCTCCTGATCAAAAGGAAAAAAATACAAAAAAATTGTTGAGAGACTTTGAAACAAAAATTAAGGAAACCAAAATATTAAGAGGCATTTCTTGCAATCAACTTTGGATCTTCCATCACAGTCCTGAGACAAAACAGCAGCCAGCGCACTGGAAAAGGCATTCATCACCAAGGATGAAGAAAGCACTACACACAACACAAGTCCAAATTCAAGACCATGTTGATGTTGTCTTTGAAATTAAGGGTATACTGTATGTTGAAGGAGTGGGTTCCAGAAGAGTCAGCGGTGAATCAACTCTATTACAAACAGGTTTTAGAAAAACTGAGAGAAAAAGCCTAAAGAAAGAGACCACAACTGTTAAAAAAAACTGCTTTTATTCCCATTGAGACAACACACCAACACACACTACAGTCTTTGTAAATCAGTTTCTGGTAAAAAAAAAAAAAAATCATAGTTCTTGATCACAATCAATCAATCAACCTTTTCTTTCTTTTAAAGTATACTAAAAAGGACATACAGCAACAGGAAGAAGGAAGAAGAGGAGATCCCTGTTCATCTGATTCAGCACCATGTGAGTTGATCCTTTTTCCTAAGATTAAGGTGCACTTTACACGAGCACGAATTTGTAAGACTCCGGTAAAATAAACTATCGATCTGGTGATATTGACACACGGAGACGCGTATTTGTCAATGACTCCGCAACTTTTTTGAAAACGAGTCTGCAAGTGGATATCTGCATATTCGTCTTCATGCCGTAGTTGGTGTAAACAGATAAGTCTGGAAAAGACGGTGACCTCATAGCACCCCTCCTCCTCCCCGCCGCCAACCCACGCTGTCACACACAACAACAACAACAATGGTGGCAGCCGGGCTGATTCTGATCTTGCTCCAGCAGCTACAAATATTGCTATGACTTTTATACCAACATTTGCTCACAGAACACCAACAACACCAGCTACGGCAACAACAGCAACAATTGCTCATGCAGAGACGCAGCATGTTACTCGTGCATGAGCACTTGTTGACGGGAAATTTGACAGGATTTTGCGTGGATTTTGCGTAGTCATGTAAATGCACAAGCCTATGTACAATACAATGTGTAAATAGCGATACATGTTTTGATGCCGACGCCAAGACAATACGGGGCCGTCCTCGTGTGAGGAGGGCCTAAATCTGTGCTCAAAGGAACAACATTTTAGTTTGTGTCAGAGGTTAGGAAAAGAACCAGGCTCTGAGGCAACTGTCTGAAGAGGACCTGCTGCACTTCTTTGGTTATTGGAAGACCTGAATACAGTGGTGCAGGAGATTGGAGGAGAACGGAGTTGAATAATGGTTATGTGCAATTAAATTGTATAACAGCATTAGCCTTTCTTTGTAGCTCTTCTCCTATGAATTTTCAAGACCAGGCTTTTGTTCACACTCTAATCTATAGTGGATTTCTCACTCTGCCAAGTGTGACTGATGCAGCAGTGGAACATGTGGCATCAACAAGTGGCTGCAGGAGAAGGAGCTCAGAGCTCTAGACAGAGACAAGTGATCCTACAACTATCAATATCCTGCAATATCCATTTTCCAAACTATGCTGCTATAATGATGATCTCAAAATGAGAAGTGGTTGAAATCTAAATCTGTATCCTAATTCTGGTCAGTGTTGTCACAGTCAGACTGTCGGCCACGGTGAGAGTGCATGTAAGGGAGGAAGTGTGAATGTAGATATTTCAACACTGCTACAGCAGTACAGTGGGAGGGTGTGAGTGGAGTTATACATGTATTGGTCCTGGTCTCCCACAGAGTGAGTGTCACCTTCTACATTCAGGTTTTGTGACTGATGGTTGAGTTGAGCATCAGCATTTGAAAGTTCACGTTTCTGCGGTATCATTTTCAGGTTTGCAGTAGCTGAGAGCACACAGAGGCCTCTGTAACCGTTTCACAGCCTGCTTTGGTGATACATTTGAAGATTTCTACATCTGGGTCTATTCTTCATCTGACATAGTGAGCTTTTACCACTAGATCTAACCACAAGTGAGCCCACCCATTGCACAATTTTTTCTTTGGTCTCTGTCTCTGCTGTTAATGTTACCTCCAGAGCTCATCTTTACAGCACCCTTTGACAGAAATCCTGACTCTGATTTCTCTTTAGGAGTAAGAAGTATGTCACAAACTGGATATCCGCCTGTCTATGTGGTGGACACTCATGCCACCACCCCACCTCCAGTGCCACCCAGGCAGAGCCGGACTCAACGGCGCTCCGGGGCAGTACAGACCCTTTTGATCCTGCTGGTGAGCCTGGCGTTATGTGGCATGGTCATTGAAGGTGTCTTGATCTACCGCCTGTACAAACCTGAATCTGTAAGTACAAGTTCATCTTCATCTCCTGCTGCACCTGTCAAACACATTTTGACTGTAAGGTTATTCATTTTCTCATCGGCCGAGTCTGATTATTTCACTTCTAGTTTCTTCTCAAATCACATTTCTTCTTCTGTAAGGATTGTTGGGTTTGTTCTTTCTAATCATTCCATGTCTCTTGATTTTTAATCAAGTTTCAGCCTAAGTCAGCACAAAAGTCCACAGTGTCCCTACATCATTGACATTACTTTCATTTTTACGAACTATAAATTAACATAATCCACTTTTCTCATTACCTCCACCACCGAGGTTACATCTTTGCCAGCATTTGTTAGTTTGTTTTTTTCTTAGTTTGTGAACAGGATAACTAAAAAATGTTGATGAAATTGTCAGGGAATGTTGGTTAGGACATTACTGGATTTTGGTGGTGATCTGTCCACAGAAGTAGATCAAGGAACTTATTAAGGATTTGCTTGATGAAGGTTTGTGCTCTCAAAGCACTTCTAGCTTTGTACCTCGCTAAACTAAAAATAAACGGATTAAATACAAAATATGCTGAATAAGGGACTCCTAACTTGAGTGAGTATAATAACAGGTTATTTTGTGTTTGGATACCAGTGTCTTACATGAACTAGACTCATTCTTCTTATTTCTGTTATCAATACTTTTTTATATGGTGGAGTATGAGACAAATGTTTCTTATAGAATTTGTATACCTATTTTAAATTTATGTTAAAACAATTTATTCTGAGTTATGAATGCCTGAATGTCTAATACTAAGGTTTTCTCTTTTCATGTTTACAAAGATAAACATTTATCCTGTTTTTTTTCAAGAAATTTTTATTTTTAGCTTGTTATTCTCCTTTCGTCATTGAGAAAATGTCATCAAGAAACATTAGTTATTATATTTTTGTTGCTGTAATTAACTCTGCCCCCAACCCCTTTTATTTTACATCTGATCACTAAGTTCTTATATTGTGACTTCATGGGGGACGCACCTGTTTTCATTCTTTGTTATTATAATACTTGCTATCATTTGAAATATGTTGCATATATATACTCATGGTCAATTTATAAGGTACACGTCCAACTTGTGATTAGTGCAGATAGCTAATCAGTGCATCAAAAGGCAATAACTTAATGCATTTAGGCATGCAGGCATGGTCATGATGACTTGATGAAGTTCAATCACAGTAAATCTGAATGGGAAAGAGAGGCAATTTCAGTGAGATTAACCTGTCATGGTTGTTGGTGCTCGCAGGGGTACTGCCAGAAATTTCAGGCCCCATTAAAGTCATTTTATTAGCCCAATCTAAAACCATCAATGCACAGTTTCTTGAGCCAAGCATCTTTTTGTCATATACTTCAAAATATTATATATCATTTTAAAAATATGCACCATTAATGATGATAACAGCCAAGTCGTTCTATTTTGATACACAAATAAGCTGCAAACAACTGAGAAAACACTGTTTTAGCCAAAAAATATACAATATGTGTTCAGTTTATCTTTAAAGGTTCTGGCATTTTGACCATGTAGCATCAGCATTAGCATTACATTTTTATTTATCATTGACTTAACATATATAACTCTGGCTCAGGAATCTCTGATCTTTTTATTCTGTCAAAAAGTTGAAATGTTTTATGAATTAAAATATTTTCTTAGTCCATTACCTGATAATTTAGAGTCCTAAATATTTTCACGGCATCCAGACTTTTGGTTGTGCCACATAAAAACTAGTATCCTTAAGTGTTTTAAACAGCCTTTTTAATTCATTTTTTAGTATTAACCAGTGCAAAGGACGCCTGAATATTACGCTTTTCAATGAAATAGGAAATATACTGTAATTTTTTAAAGTAAACAGTAAAGAGATTTTGACACCTAAGGCAACATGTTGCTGACACCATATTGTTTATAAGGAGTGCATCATCAATAGGCTGTTAGGATCTTTGCAGCCACCTGCTGATCTGATCTAATGGAATTTTTCACACACAATGAAAGGGTTAATAGCCAATGGTATGAAAAAAGGAAAATATTCAGCGAGTTAGGAATGTTCACAGTGGTTCAAGATGATAAAAGGCAACAGTAACTTGAATAACCACCCATAAACTGTGAGGTGCCATTATATTATGCTCAAATTGTCTCCAACTGTTCCTGAACATCACATTAAGTTTTTTGGCCTCCACAGTCACCGGATCACAACTGAATAGTACACCACTGGGATGAGGTGGAATGAGAGATTTGCATCATGGAAAACTGCTTGATATTATCATATCAAAATGGAGAAAAAAATTAGAATTGAAATATATTTTAATGTGCAAGTTTGGAAAGAGAACAAAAATATTTTACTCAGGTATAATAACAGATTTTTAAAAAGTTTTTACTCAGCTACAAGATAAGGAAGAATGACATTAAACTACCTCAGTTAAAGCATAACGATAAAAAGTGAATAATGTTTTAAAATTACTTTGAACTAGTGCAGAACAGTACGAAAGGCATCAGATGGAAGGTGATAATTCAAGTTATTTGTTCCATTAGATAGTATAATAAAAACATTGAACCCAAAGAACATATACAGAACTTCTCCCAAAAGTTTGGAAATGTTATTTTCATTGATTAATTCTCCCCTTTTATAATACCATTTTTTTTGTTTTTGTTTTTTATTACAATGAGGCAGAACTTGTAAGGATTGTGCATTAATGAAATGAGCAACTCAGCTACCCATGTAGGCAGGATCTGAACAAATGTGCCTGAATCGCTCCTCTCCTGGAAGAAAACCGAGAGTTCCTCAGAGAATCAAGGATGAAGAATTGGTCCTCTTAGGGTGATGACTTCTAAGGGATGCCCACCTAGCAATTTGTCTGACTTTATCAGTCTCACAGGACATTATCTTGTGTTCGGTACCTGGGCTCAAACCAGTAATGCTAGCAAGCAGCGTACCAGAACACCAGCTGCCAGTTGCACTGCATTTGGATCATTTTCTGAGGTGCTAGTGGCACGTTTAAGTATTGGTCTTTCCATGAGTGTAGGAGCCCTACAAGTTGTATCTGGTTTTAAAGGTGACTAATCGGGTTTTCCAATGGCATAAAATAAAATACCAATTAATTTTGTTAAAAGGGAGCAACAGTTCCCTAAAAGAGGGATTCTAAACTTTTTATTTCATTTTTCATTTTTTATTTTATTTCATTTATTTATTTTATCTTATTTTATTTGGGGGGGGGGGGGGGGTGTATCATGATATTAATACTAACATTTAAGACACTTTCATCAAAGCATATTCATTTTCAAAAAATAATACTTTGGGATTTATTCTTTTATCGCTAATATATTTATTATTACTTTAAGTCTGTCGCCTTAAAGTGCATCGGCACCACCAGTCTTACCCGATCACACTGCTTTCACACACTGCTGTCAGAGGCTGTTTGGTTGAGTGTTAAAGAATCCACTCGAAAGCAACACACACCACAGCAGCAGAAGAAAATATGGACTAAGTGCCTTAACCAAGGACACATTTACATGAGGCTGATAGAGCTTGAAATCAAACAACTGGCCTTTCACTTTCAAGACAATTGACCGTGCTGCTAAACCACAGCTTCACCAGCAAATCCCATAGGTTTATGTTGTTGATATAGAAGTGAAAAGTGGTTGAGATCTGAAACTCAGGCTCTGCTCTGGTCAGTGCTGTTGCTGTCAGAGTGCATGTGTGGAAGTATGAATGTATTTAAAAAATCTCACTTGTGGTAAAATGATTTTTGGTTATTGATGGCATCACTGAAAAAGTCAAAGGACTGATACCTCAAGCAATTGTTTGGTGCTGCATGGCTGGTTTCATCACTAAAATGAATAAATGACTAAGGATTTCTGTGAACTACCCTTATTTCCATGACAAAAAGCAGAGCATTACTGGATGTGAAAGTGAATCATTGGCAATAAAAAACAATATCTTGGTTTGAAGGAGTGATCTCCTTAGAAACACCACAACTATCTATCTATCTATCTATCTATCTATCTATCTATCTATCTATCTATCTATCTATCTAGATAGATAGATAGATAGATAGATAGATAGATAGATAGATAGATAGATAGATAGATAGAGAGAGAGAGAGAGAGGGAGAGAGAGATAGAGAGAGAGAGAGAGAGAGAGAGAGAGTGAGATTCAGAACCAAACCCATTAATTGTTGCATCCCTGTCAAAGGAGTCAGTTTATACAGTTTTTTCTACATTTCACATTAGTACCTAACACAAATTGTAACAATGAGAGGAACAGCTCAATTCTAGTATTATAGGCTTTTGATGTGTTTTACAGAGGAAATAAATATTTATCATGTGGTATTTTCTAAAATACATTTGAAAATGGCACAAGAATGCATAGTAATAGTTTTCAAAATCACCTGCCTCTGTTTGGACTCATTCCACAATAGCTGGTAAAATAACATTTGCGAGTCATCAGACACAGGTTTCCTGTAACCTGACACTTCCTTTTGTGAAATCGCTGGCTTTGCAGTTTTACAGGCATCCAAAAGTGACCCCGTGATATTAAAACCACCCTGTCCTATGATTATGATTGTTTTCCTCTTTAAAGTGCTGATCACAGATGAATTTTACTATTAAGCGGAAGAAAGTAGTTAAATGTGGAGAAGTACAATACAGTCCATCCAGTTACAGAGAAATTCATTGACGTCCCAAGAGATTGGGTCAGGAGGGGTGGGGGGATAGGGAGCAAGGAACTTGATGTCCCATGATGGTGTACAGTCACTGCTTATTTCAGTGTGACTCAGTTTCCTGTCTTGTTTGGTGCTCTGAGGGAAGTCATCTCAGGGAGGGAGGTGTGTGTGTGTGTGTGTGTGTGTGTGTGTGTGTGTGTGTGTGTGTGTGTGTGTGCATTTTAGAAGGACATGGTTAGCGTGCAGGTTACCAGAATGTACGCCACTCTGAAGGGACGGTGGAGGTAAGGAAGTGGTCTATTTTCTGCCACATGAGACTGAACTGCTACCTAAAGGCCTGTCCTATTTAATGCTGCAGAAAGGTAACCACAACGAGGGCTTCTCAAAGTCTTGCAGGGTAGACATAGCTCAAAGACGGTTGTCATTGCAAACACTTTTCACACCTTTTTTTTTATAAGTGCATTGATGGTGATCAATGTCATGAACAACTGGTATAACGTCTAAATAAAACCACTTTCCTTTCTATTGCAGGCCGCCACAGGATCGCCCTCTAAAATGATTTCAGGTGGGTCATAGCAGTTTTAGGCCAGTGTCAAATATTGTTTTTTTCCATCATCCACATTAGACTCATCATATCTGGTTCTCTGCACACAGACATCTTGCCCACTCCCAAAAAACATCATGATGTCCTTCCTTCCAAGCCAACTGCACATCTGACAGGTGAGATTGTTATTAATTTTTGTTTTAATTGTTAAACTGGTAGTAACACATCACTAGTATTATTCTAGCCACCTTTATTACACACACTGTGTTGTTGTGCACACAATAGGCTAAACCAACACAACATTGATAGCTTGTGGCCCCAAACCAGCAGCACCTCTAATAAAGGTAGCATTAAAGAGTGATTTGAGACACTGACAAGTATAAATCCAGTTCTTCAGCATGTCCCTCTGATAGTTGAAAAGTAGACACATTCACATCCTCACAGCTTCATCACAGAGCATGTGCTGAAATCAATCATCCTGTTCTGCCTTGATGCTGCTCTGCTATAACAGCAAGTAGGCAAAGCACATGACTGGTTCGATTCAAAGAAGTGAGCTGGAGCTCTAATCTTCGTCAAAGTACTGGCTGAAAACACAGCAGCTCTGTAGGTGACAAGTAAATGTAACATGCTACAACTTGTTAGATATTAGCATATGAGAATATCAGAATATCTCATGCATACAGTAGCAATTAAACACAACTCAGTAGAATAACAGACACAAACTCAGTTAAAGACATAAAACTTAATAAAGGACCCACATAGCTTTGTGATTTTTTTTGCGAACACATGAATCCAGCATCACAGGGGGTTATTGTGCTTGGGAATTCATTTAGTTGCTTCATTCCTTTTTGATTTTGCAGTACCCTTTTATATCATAATTTCATCAAGAAAGAAAGAAATAAACAATAAAAAAATGCAGTGATATAATATTTAGGTGAAAGCTGCCAGCCCTAGTATGTATTACTGCCCCTTGTTATTAAACTGTTGTTGCTTTTGGTGGTTAGATGACAGCCTTGTACTGCTGGCAAGTAGCCTATAGCTGGATGAGTGATGCGACTTCATTTCAACAGTTGTTTCATATCAAACATCCAGCCAAGATCACGGGGCATATAACCCTCATAGTTAGGTTTATTTTAACATTATGAACACAAGAGTACTGGACTCCGGAACCCATGTCATCTTGGAGAGGTTGTTTCAGTCACATTTTATGTGCATCTAATCCAGACATTGGGATAGTTCAATTAACTAGTGTCACAAGGAGTCACTCTTTTTCTTTTCTGTCTTCTTGGCAGATCGGCAAACCAACCATGTGCATACCACTAAGACAGCTTAATTATGACAGAAAAAATCATCATGGTTATTTTGATTGATGTTGAAGTAAAATGTTCACGAGACTTAATTGATGGCTCAAGTCATTTTTATCAGTGTGCACATTATACAGTATATTCCTGTCAATGCTTTGTCAGACCCTACCCTTTACAGGAAAGGATCATTTTTACCCCCCACCCCCTCCCAGGTAACTAGAAGCTCTTGATAAGTAATTTCCGTTAGAAAAACATATCTGGAAGGTGACATTATCATACAGCTCATCAGATGATCAAATTCTGTCATTACATCTGTTGGAAGAGGGGGGAAAGTATCTTTTCCGTCTACAAATGTTTTCAGTACTTTTCCTTCTTCTTTACCTAATAAAGAAAAAAAAAAAACGCCAACACAGAAGGCAGCATTCATGGTAATGTCTGTACGCACAGCCAGTGTCTATGGGCTTGAGGTTTTCGATGCTGCCATGCTCACAGCTCCCACCACTTTCTCCACAAAGGACACTGATTAGTCAGACCAAGCTTTATCATCCCACTTGAAGCTCTGCACGATGCTTGAGACATTAAATCAGACAGATCAAGCTGCACTGAAAGGTTAGGAAACATTAGGACTTTGACATTTCCTCCCCCATTCATTTGAATGTTTTGAAATAATAATATAATTTGTTTAACAATCTTTTCAACAACTGCTGTGTTTTATATCTTGAGAGGATCTGTGTTTTTTTCTAAATAAATGGTTTTGTGGACCACTTCTGTACGGGAGCTTTGTGTCATGTAACATTTCCATGACAAACAATCAGGAATGAACAGCTACATCAACCTGGCAGTGCAGCAGGACGTTTGATTAATTGTCTAAAATCACACCAATCCATCTTGCCACACTCCAAGCTCCAGTGACTTCATCAGCCAAATTCCAGGTGGCCCAATCAGGCAGAAAACTTAAGACGTGACGACAGCGGGAAGTGATGTGTGTTTGAAAAGAATGATGGTTTCTGAAGTGGTCTTTGGATGCGGCAGTATATGGGGTTTTATCAGAAACGGACTCTACTTTTTCTTTGAAAGAGAAGCATAGAATGTCACTTAAAGCTTTTCTTACAGGAAATCACATTTAATGTCAAAAATAAGAGGAAATTATACATCTGTGTTGTATAGTTTAATGTAAGAAATAGTCTAAGTCCTGAAAAGTGGTTTAAAGGGACAGTTTAGTTTTTTATTTTTTTTAAGTGGAGTTGTATGATCTCCATATGACAATTAAATACAGTCGATGTAGTAGAATTTCTTCTCCTCTCCCTCAGTAACCCACAGCCTATAATAGTCTGTTAGTGCTAGAACTAGCCACTAGCAGGTAAGTATTATCCCATTTACAAAGGGTATTTTCTCCGCCTACAAGAACTCCCATCAAAACAGTAATACCACAGTTCAAGAGAACGCTACCTATATATGCTGTCAAGTGCATTAACTTTTAGGAAATATAACATTTATCTGGAACTAACCAACTCACCTCACGAATTCCTCTGCTCAGTTCTGCCGCGAGCAGCACAATGCTAACACACAACAGTGATGATTATAACTTACTTTGAGGATAAGCTGGCATAGGTCCTTCTGGTTTGGGACGTCTTTTCCAGTGTATCTTCAGAAAATTGAAGAATGTCTGCAAACTCAGGGATTCAGAAGAGCAGAAAAATCTGTTCAATGAGTTGATACAGATGGTGTGAGAGTCACCAGTTATCCTCTGACTCAGACAGTAGCCAAGGTCCACTCATGGCAGCAGCAGTATACTCGGGGTAAGGTCTGTTTGGTTTCCACCTGCAGCAGCTCATCCTCTGTGAACTCTGGTTCATACAGATATCCTCTTGGCTCCAAAGTGAACTGAACTTCTTTGTCTCTGTCATTATCACTCATTTTTAATTTCCTAAGTTGTCTCTTCCTCCCACCACTAAGAGTCAGAACAAAAGAATTACAATACCTGATAAAAGTTGTTACATGAGGCTACAACTGGTGTCTGAAGTTGCTAGCTTGTTCTGTTTGCAACAGCTCTGAGGAGAGGACTTTCTACTGCATATAATGTACTTAGTGGCCATATTGAGCTCATCCAACCCCACTTAAAAAAATAAATATTCCTTGAAGCTAACAGCTAACAACAGGGTCTAGCTGCTACATTAAACTATGGCTTTAATTCGATTGATCTGTGAATGATGATGTGCCGAATGAGCCCATAGATGTTTTTGAAGGTTCTACCTCTGAAAACATCTATGGGCTCTTCTTCAGATGCACTAGTAAAATATTTCAGATATATGGGATATTTGGATATAAGCAGATATATGGAACTGTCTGTCTGATGTGTCAGGTTACTGCTACATGGTCCTTCTCCTGACTACAAACAGAATGACCTAATTTAATATAAAGTCCTCCTTTAGATCAGTTAGACCCATTTTAATGGCAGTTCATGGATATGTTTGTATATATACATATACATGTATCTATAAAATAAAGAGTATGGCTTCAGCCTATTCTGCTGTAAAGTTCCTTGAGATAACACTTGTTATGAACTGGCAATGTACAAATTAAACGGATTGATTTATTCCACCAGAGAAAATTATACAAGCAATGATGATAATTTTACTCACTGATAAATGCATTTTAGACAACACATTGAGTCTCATGTAAAAATAACTTAGAGGTTATTGTCTTTAAATTGCACTTGCCCTTTTGTCTGAAAATGTGCAACAATGTGTGGATTTCAAATGATGTCCTTTACTCTACAGGAGACCGCAAAGAATAATACAGGAGTAAACAAAGAGATAAACACAATGACAATGACTGGACAGTGTGTCTTTTGAAATCATAAAATGAAAAAAAAGCTTTTTAAACAACAGTGGGGAGGACTCAATATGTTCATTTAAAATTACACAGACCGCTTTCGTAGGATTCAGGAAACACAATGAAGCAGTGCAGAGAGAGGCACAGCGTCCCAAAGATCCACAAAGCTCTCTGTGTAGGCAAGTGTGTGTATTTGCTCTATAGGAATCCAAAAATCAAATTCAAAGGCCCCAAAATGAGTATAATAGTTCTCCACTAAATATGTTTTTTTAAACTCCAAATCTGTTTAGATTCAATAAAAAACCCTCTTACTACTGTTAATTAATATAATTTTATTTTTAGTTAGATATTGTGCAGTCAAATGATTTCCCCTAGATCGCAAAATGTTATTTCGAGGTTATATTACTATGATACTTTTTTTGAACTACATCTAAGAGAGAATTTGAAATAAAAACCTGCCTCCAGCAGAAAGCCTTATTTATATAGCAGCCCAGTACTTTCCACAGTTTTGAAAATGAAGGCCCCAGTCTATTTTAAAGGATATGCAGTGCTTATTATTGGTAAAGTAAAACTAACTTATGTACTGTGTTATTTATCAACATAGTAAGATTTTTTTTTTCTTAATTCAGTAGACACTAGTTCAGTTTGGATGAGGGTGAAGAGTGCTGTGAGGGGCAAAGGCTCTCTGGGTCTGTGTGTTTATTAAAGTAATACTTTGTAATGCTTCTTATAGAAGCAACATTAGTTGGTTAAAAATCCCCATTAAAAGAACAATGTTGAAAATGTTTAAGGTTCTGTCCAAACAGAGATATTATCATATAGGCATTCCACCAATATTACGTTTTAGTTCCCCATAAATGAACATTTTTGAAAATGGTTCCCACGGTGAACAAATCTGAAGACACTGGACCTTGCGTTTCCATGTGTACAATAAATACAGATGTTCAGAAACAACGTTGTCATAGCCCCACCTTTCCCTTAAACTGAGACAGCAACAGAAGCAATGGAGGAATACAGTGTTGCAGTTGTGCTGCAGAAGTTACTAAGTGTGTTTTGGCTTTAACAGCAAAATCTACTGCTCCTCTATGCCCACTGTGACCAACAAGACATGGAGGACAGAACATGCCAGTGTTTGTTTGTGTGTGTGCAGGCTCCATGTCTTCATCTCTGCATACTCACTGTAGTGTTGAAGCATTCTGGTGTGGACAGACAGGTTCTGAAATGATGCTGCGTCAAGGGTCTAAAGTTTTGATGTGGGGTTTTGAGTAAGATTTCTGCTGGCTTGTGAAGGGGTTGGGGGGGTATGACAGGTTTGGCGTGTGAGCGTGTGAAAAGGATTAAACCTGTTTCACACGCTGAATGTGTGAGACTTGAGAGCCCTGTTGTGTTTACAGAGGCTGTCTTCAAAACATTCAACTTTTTCATCTTTTTGTGGAAAGGGATTTGGAGGAAGATCAGGATAAGATAATCCGGGAGCTGTCTCATTAATTTCTTTGTCCAATGTCTGACTAAAATAGGTCATGAATTTGTATTTAAATATCACACTGTGAGGTAGGATTTTATTATACGTGCTATGGTAAAAACTGAACACAATATAAAATAATATCTATTTCAAAATAGATTTAAATCACAGTTTATCAATGAGTGCTCCAATACCCATAAAAACAGATTAATAGGTAATACCATTTTGACCCTGGAGAACCCAAGAACCCTTTCCTTCTTTGGAAAATTATGAACTATGCATTAAATGACTGCTATAAGTTCACTGAACACCAAAAGATCAACTTTTTCAATTTTAACCCTTTATTCTCTAATTTAGGATTTGGGCTAAATTTGACCCATTGGGCTTTAGGCGTATCATTTTACAGAAACACAACAACCAACACTGTCAATGCAAACTAGTTTAAATTTAGGAAAATAATGACTTTATACTTATACTTTTTATCTCATAATTATGACTTTTATCTCATAATTTTGACTTTTTATCTCACAATTATGACTTTATTATCTCATAATTATGACTATATTATCTCATAATAGACTTTTATCTTATAATTATGACTTTTATCTCATAATTATGACTTCATTATCTCATAATTATGACTTCATTATCTCATAATTATGACTTTATTATCTCATAATTATGACTTTATTATCTCATAATTATGACTTTATTATCTAATAATTATGACTTTTAATCTCATAATTATGAATTTTTATCTTACAATTACGACTTTTTATCTCATAATTTTGACTTTTATCTCATAATTATGACTTTTATCTTGTAATTATGACTTTATTATCTCATAATTATGACATTTTTGTCTCTTTTTTTTTTACCTGGCGGAAACGGGCTTCCATAGAAAATGGAGATGCCATACTCCCTGAAAAGATACAGGAATTTACTTTATTAGTCTCTGGCCCTGTACTACCAAGGTAACTTAGTAAAATATATTATTATTAATTTATTTCAGAGCTTTAGCCAAATAAGGACTGTCACCATTCTCCATCTACAAAGTCACTCAATGAACCAAAGGGTCATTTTTGGCCCATTGTTTTTTGAACTGGCTCAGAGTGGCTAATTTATCCAAAAAGAACATAAAACTTACTTCTAGGCATTCTGCAAGCTTACACTTAACAGATTTTAAAAAAATACACAAAATCACCAACCTCTGGTTTGCTGAGAAGATGATTTTGTTTGGGTAAATTTTCAGCTCAACAAATCAGCATGTGGTCACCCGTCTTGTCACTATCACTCTGGCACATGTCAGTTCAGTGTTCATCCACTAGGTGTCTCTATGCAGGGACCAGAAGTGGCTCTCTGGGCTTTTGAAGTTAAATTTGACTTTTTTTTAATGTTTGCTCATTTTGGGTAGCAGCAATTATCAGCGGCCAAATTTGACCCCGTGGGTTCTCCAGGGTTAAATTAAATGCTCCACCCAACAAATGGTCAACAGATAAACTCAAACATATTGTAAAAACTACTATAAAAAACTACCATGAGACATAAACCATAAAACTACTTTAAAACATATGTGTCTGTTGTTAAAAACTAGATAAGACTCCATTTTTATCATCAAATAATCAAATACTCTAAAAAATTAAATGACTTAATATATAAATGAAATGAAATTGTGATTTGAAAAGTCAAGATTCAGTGAAACAATAAAAGAAGTCATAAAATCAGTTCTTAGTGCTCCAAGAATCTGTATTCAATTAAATATATTCATCAGGTAAGAGTTTAAGTAAGCATGCTTATCATTTTTATGACATCATAGTTGTGTTTGTATTTAAATGTAGAGTGATCAATATGGTGTTGATGATGAGTAAAGCATTAACTCATTTGTTAGCTATTGACAAAAAGATTCTAACAGGCCATGCAGCACAGTAATTTTCAATCTGTTTTGTGTTTTATGAATATCAGTAGCCAAAATTTGTGATTGAAATTGAAAATGAGTAATTTGCCCTTTACCATATTCCGCCACCTCTCAGAACAACTGTGGTTGTTGTTAAATATAACAGCTTCATGTTGTTTCCCTTTCTTCACAGATGGATTAGATGCAAGCTGTAAAGGTGAGGTCCTGCTATGGAGCACAGATGCATACCCTATACTCCATGAGATAGACTATGACGAAGAGGGCTCTCTCGTCATTCTGCAGGAAGGCCACTATTACATCTACTCCAAGGTTTGCTTCTCCTCAGTCAAAACATTTCACCATGAAGTCCACTGGAAAACCAAACGGTACAGAGGGGAAAGTATCCCCCTCCTGGCATCCAGGGAAACAGAGTCCTCCAGCAGAGATGAGAGGTCAACTCCCAAGTCCAACAGCTTCCTGGGTGGGGTTTTTCACGTCTTCAAAGGTGATACCATTTTTGTGAAAGTGAATTGCTCCAAAGTTAAGAGACACAATTCCTATGAGAACTTTTTTGGCGCATACATGATCTGAACATCACACTGATATTTTTCTAAAAATCCAGAATTGTGAGATATGTCTCAGGGATTAATGATTCTGTCCACAATAAAACCAATCAGTGACAGAAAAAGTGAAGCAGGTGTGACGTGTCCATAGTTTGGAGTTTAAAAGGTCTGCACATGTGGTCTTCATCAGGACTGGGGGAGGGATTTTTACAGTTTGAGTTGTGATAATATGACAGAATTTCACATTTAATTTTCACATGAGCTTAATTTGTGTACTTGTAAAATGACTACACAGAAATCTTTTTTGCACTGTTCTGTCTTGCTTACCATTATATATGAATGTACATATCCAAATTAAAACAATTTATAACTGAATAGTTCTTTTAAATCTTGCTTGTATTATTTATTCTTTTGTGGCAGCCTAGAAATATAAGAGCTAGTTTCCACTGTATTTATGATCCATGTATTAAATAGAGGTAAATAAACTGATTTTGCTCAAACTTTTGTCGGCTGGTTTTCTTTGGTCGTTCCATCTGACACTCACGTAGATAAAGTAAACTCCTGTGTACTTCCTGCTGAGTCAGGTGTGAACTTGCCAGAGCTGATGCAAAGGGGTCTAAGCAGCTGCAATGTTTCACCCACGCAGTCCAACCACATGACATTTTGTAGTGTGTCATATTTGAAAATGAAACCACTATTATAGATAATCTAACCTTGGGTTTTGTGTCCTCTAAAACCAGACTGTACTAATGTTGGCCACAGTAGTGTAGTATCACCAAAACATTAATGAGTGCTTAACTGATATTATAAACAGCACTTTTCTAACTTGTGTTTTTATTGACAAAGCTTATGTGTCATTAATTGATAAAGCAGAGTTGAATAATAAAAAACTTTCAACAGAACATTGCTTCCTTAACTTGTGGGACAGTCCCACAGCTCAGTTGTAGAGGTAACACAGACAGTGAGGAACCATAATGCTGCGTTCACACCGCAAGAGACCCAGCTATCGTGTCGCCCACTAACGCGTCCATAAATACCTCATTTTGGTCACGGTTGCGTCACTCAGTGACGTCACGTTCGCTCGAGTTTCACTGTGATCACATCATATATCATATAATAGGATGTATAAGCGGACATTATTCCAGCTGTATCCTTCTCATTCTCTTATCAACCACAAAACCCTGCAGCTGATGGCTGCGGCAGCATTTTCTGTGAGTTTCCTGCAGTCTGTCTAGGCGGAACTAATGTCCTCACTGACTAATGTTTCCCACATGGACATCGATTGTTACTCTGTCGTCCGGATGAATAACTGTCTAGGGTATGGTCACACATGCTCACACCTGCTGATTGATCACCTTTTTTTTACTTTCACATAGGGTGACAAGCTATGTGGTAGTGTGAAAAGCAGCTGTCGCATCGTGGGAGGGTTAGCCCTGCCCCATTGTGGCTGTACATTGACTTTGAATGGAGAGTGATCGCTGAGGTAGTACAAGTACTGTCCGGTGTGAATGCAGCATAAGAGTGTTTGGGACACATTTGAACGACCTTTGGATACTGGATTATGTTTTAAACAGTACCAGATGTAACAGCAAAAAGCCTGAAGGCTTTTTGCAAGATGTACTGTCACACTGAACCAGGAGGGGACCCAAAAGCACAACTCAGACAGAAGTCCAAAGTTTCAAAAAAATCTGTAGTCAAGAACAGGCTTGTACATCAAAGATCAGTCCAAAAACAGGCAGAGGTATCAAAAATTGGCAGGCAAAAGACTTGTCAAAAATAAAGCTAGAAAGCACTAAGAGCACAGTCCTCTGCCAAAGTAGCTCACATATTGCTGTTACATCTATAAGCAAGAGTTTCATGATATAGTTACCATCATAATATGATTCTTGACCCTGAAAACTCACACCTAGCACTCAGAATCATGTTGATATTAGCTAGCCGGTTTTGAGCAACAAGATGTTCTTCTTTTGGTAGTTATAAGTTGGGCCATAACCATAATTTCCTGAAAATTTCAGCAAAATCTGTCCATGCATAATCTTTCTAGCAAACAGACAAACAGACAAAAACAAACATACGGCGGCAAAAGAACTACTTCCTTGGCAGAGGTAATTAGCAGAATCAGATGGACAGCTAAACCCATGAAGAGGAATACTGGTAAACAATGACCCAAGGCAACAACAACAATCTGGCAGGGAGCCAAAGAAGAGGGGATTAAATCCACACAGTGGTAACAGGTGGCACAAGAGGAATCACAGGTGCAGGGAATCATAACCAAGCAGCAGAACTAAAGCACACAGGCTGGGGAGGACTGGAAACACATGAAACAAAAGGAAAGGGATTTCAAAAATAAAACAGAAATGGAAAAATGTAACCCATCAGGATAGAAACTTAACAAGGAGATGTGTTATATGCTCAAATTTAGCTTGGTACCAGAGGAAAACCAGCATGACATTATTAATGCTGTACTACAATTATAATTGTTATCCAGGAATTTTGAAATGTAATGTTTAAATGGCACAGCACATTATTTTTGATGGAGATATTAATTAAAAGTTATTTACTTGCATTGCTATACAGGAAAAACAGTTTTTGTTGTTCTGCATGATTAGTTTCCAACTTCTCAGAGAAGCCCAGTGTGTATGTATAACGACAATTTCAGTTTGGTGCCATGAGTTTGAATTTATTCCTGATGGATTCTACATACAAAGAGAACAAAAAACTTGTAACATAATAACATAATACATGTAAATCCCACACACTAAAAACAGTTGGGTTAAAAAAATAACCCAATTTAAACCCAACTGCTGGTTCAGAAAAGGACAAATTTTTTCATCCCAATTTTTGGGTTGTATTTTTTAACACAAACGTTGGGTTATGCTAACTACAATGTTGGGTTGTTCCTAACCCAATTATTGGGTTGTGCAAGTTAGCACTCCCAGGATCTTGACATGGAGGCAGTTAGGATCCAGAAGAAACACAGAAGTTCACAATAACCAGCTTCATTGAACAGACACAAATACAATTGAGTAGAGAGTAGGGATTGAACCTGCAATCCTTGGAACATAAGGCAGTGATGTAGTCCGCTCGGCCACACAGGAGCCAAACACTCATACAGCAACTCAGAGTCTTTAAGGTTCAGCAGGCTAGGACTCACTTTGTCTTTCAGAGCAGGAAACGGTTCTGATTGCCAGAGATCAGGCTGTCACCACTGATTCGGGCTCACAGACGGGTACTCACAAACAGGCAGAAGGGTCAGATACCGGAGAACAGATGGCCACCCCATCAAGATTCACGACCAGGTACTCGGCGTCAGGAAGAGAAGGCAAAGTCGGCAACCGTGGATCAGGCAGGCAGGTAGGTAGGTGCAGGACAGAAACGGGTAGGTACCTTAAGTGTTTTAGTGTTCTTTTTTAAAGACAAAAAGGTATGGTTACCTTGACATGTTTCGACGTTACTCTGCCGTCTTCTTCAGAAGCTGTCATCCTGACAGCAGGGTAGGTACCTTGTAGTCTAGCAGAGGTTCAAGCGAGAAAGACGGAAACAGGAACAGGACAGGTCAGGTCAGGTCAGCAATGGATTATCAGTCTGGATAGCAGTGAGTGAGTGAGTGTGGAGCTGGGGTTTAAGTAGGTGGTGTGATTGCAGCAGATGAAGTGCAGGTGTGAGCAGGAGCGCAGGTGACAGGAGTTGAGCTTGATTAGGCTGAGGCTGGAGTGTGGCAGGCTGGGGCTGAGACTGAGGCCCCATCCACACGAAGACAAAATGCTTAACAGTTTCCAAAACGATCATCATAAAGACGAAGGCGTCTCAGAAAATGTGTGCGTCTATATGAATTGCACTCGATACGCATCAAAATGCTGTAAAACACATGCCAGACCTCTAGGGGCTGCTGTAACGATATGACGGAAACAAGCTGAAACAGATGAAAAACAGTGGGCATGCGCACTTGCGGCAAAAGTTGTAAACAGAGATCATAAAGTGCCGTAATGTGTCCTCGATAATTGTTTGTTCAACTCGGTGGTGATTGAGAAAAAGGAGATTTTGCTGCAACAGGGATAGTAGGGTCACTAGCTTCATCAGCACATATGCTTCACGTACGCCGCCATTGTCGCATCTGAAAACTTGCAGAGAGCCAGTAATCACGGAGCTGCATATACGGCATTTCAAAATCTTTCCACTCTGGAACTTGGTTTCGAAAATGATATTTTACAGACCGCAGATTCGGCTAAAAACGTATGCGTTTAGACCTCGGTTTGGCTTCGTGTGGCTGGGGCCTGATGCTGTGACATAGTTGGGTTAAAATAATAGCCCTATAACCCAGAAAACTGGTTTCTTTTTATAAAAATAACCCAAAAATTTAACTCAACCCTAGCAACACATAAATTGGGTTACCAAAATAACTCAGCATTTTTTAGTGTGTAATATCCCAACACCGTCACATTTCAAATTATTTTCAAATACTGAATTACATCCTTTCAAGTCCCAGAACTAATAAAAACATGAGCCAGAGATTTAGGCCCTGCAGAGAGAAGTGACATTAGCAGAAAGGGTCATCGGAACCTCACTTCTCTCTGTCCAGGGCATATTTCTGAGCCGCAGCAGGAACAGGGCCCAGAAATTTGTCAGAAACCCTTCACACATTCTGAACAGCTTTTTTCTACTCCTCCCGGAAGCGCGACTGCAAGAAGCCCCCCCCCCACCCCCCACCCAACCCCAGGCTGCTGAACAGCTTCCTGCCACAAGCTGTCCGGCTGTTAAAGGCAGCCTGGGTAATCAGATTAAGATACACTTTTTGTTATACTGGTTAAAATGATCTCTCTTAAAAGGGAACAAAAAATCCACTGTCTTCAGCAGGAGTAAAGCAGGGAAAACACCATCCAAAAGTCATACAAATCAAGAATTCTGATTTTTTTTTGTGAAGAATAAAAAAAAGATCCATAAAATCTTCACTTTTAAGGCAAATGACTCAGAGATTTCCATGTGAAGTTACAGTCTAAAGAAGGATTGCTCACATGTGTACATGATAAAGTTCTGTTTTCATCAATTCAAACATTCAAATATCAGCAGTTTATAAAGTGGTAATGTTCAGTGTTAAAAGCCATTTGAACCAAATTTATTAAACCAATTAAATCCCATACTGCCTGAGGAGGTGCTACATTCAAATTCATGCTATTTTTCCTGTGATTACCTACCCTGCCTTTGAATACACCAGTGTCCTAAACCTATGCAAAGAAATTAATGACACAAAAATCGATGTTGCTTCGGATCATTGACATATCCCAGTCTATAAGAATGCAAAACAAACATAAATCTACTTCGAATGTTGTACATTATAATGTTTTTTTCTTTATTTTGAGAACATTATGACAAAAACCTGGCAAGCAAAGCGTTAAATCTTTTAAAAACACAATTAGTGTTATATAACAAAAACAAGGTCCACTGTAGGCTAGAAAAATATCTCAACGAAAACAGAATATAATTTTAATGTTTGATAATTTTATAGCTTTTGAAAAGCACATTTAATGTGCCCTGCCATGAGTGAGACTACCGGGACAGACCCAGTCTCTCCAAACCCAATGCAGGGAACAAGTTTAATAATATGCACACATGAGTAGCACTTTGATGCTTTTTTCTCCCATGTTTCTCTCATGCAGTCATTGTTACACCTTCCCCTCAGCTTGGGTCTGTTCGAAGAAGCTGCTTTGAAAACACCCACAGACTTGTATATCTGTAAACTGAAGAGGAAGTGGTGGTGGGGACCAGGAGCTGAAGGTTCACTGACTCACTTTCCGACCCAAGACCTGAGAGCAATTGCTCAAAAAACCCTTGTGTGACAGGATTGCAAGCATATGTAGGAAAAGTGAACCCAAAATGTCTTCTATTTTTATCAGTTTATGTCACATTTGTAAAGCACTCCTTGCTGTGTCTCCTTACAGTTCAGGATCTGGCCCCACACTTAACAATGTGACTGTAAGTGCATTGATTTGGGAGGCCTTGTCTTGAATGTTCTTTACGTCTCCTTGTTTCATCTTATTTCAGAGCGTAGTGTGAGTCACTATCTTCCAAATCTGGCTGACTATTAGTAGCAGAGGAAATGGGACTAACACCTATACAGTCAGGGCTCGTGTATATCGTCTAGACTTGTCTTGAACAGTGAATCTATGTGGGCTAGAAAGACAAAAATAGACTTTGATCGCACCAAAATTACTCATACCTCCATAAATGAGAGCGATGTTCCCTGGAGTCAAACCTAAGCAGGCTTGTTCTTACACATCATAGGCTGTTTTCCTCCCATTAAGACACATATGAGGCCTGAGTCAGAGAGTGTCTTAGTGGAGCAAAAATGAAAAGGGGTCTTTTGCCATATCGTCCACGGCTAAATACTGTCACCTTGTGTTGAACTGTGTCGGTGTAAGAAAAAAGAAAATAAAGGACTTTTATCACACACACTTGATTGAATGACATTTTAACCCTTCACGTGGGATGATGACCCAGTGAGGGTTGTGATTTTAAGTTTTTCTTTCATATTTCAGGTGTTTTTCAAAAACCAAATGCTGTAGAAAAACTGCTTTCATGATTTTCTGTTACTATGCCAAGTTGGACAATGATTCTTTAAATAACTTTTAGATACCACTTTAGCAAACCAGGGATGCTCACAAGGCCAAATGACCTTGTTTAGAAAAACCTCAAATCAAATCGGTTTACCTTGAGTTGAAGAGAACATTTTGCACCGTTAGAAAGAAATTCCTTAATGTGCTCACCAAATATCACATTAACAAGCAAACCATGTACTTGAAGCTCTAAGACCTTGCCCTTTGACCTGTAAACCTCAAAATCATGTGATTTGATCATTTAGCCCAAGTGGACATTTGAGCAATCCAGAGCCATTAATTGTTTCAATTTCAGCTATATTTACTGCCTTTCAGAATAATAGAAATGGAATAATACAGATTAAACGATAACATTATGTCTCATTATATGTTGCACTTTTTTTGTTGTTTTTTCCATTGTATTTATATTATATATGTTATATTTTAGTATTTTAATGTATTGTATGATCCTTGATGTTCTAAATGATAGTGTTTGTAGAACCCAACTCAATGAATGCACAGGTTTTGTGTGTTAAATCAATGAAAAATTGTGTTTTGTAATCATGATAACAATAGAGTGGTGCAGGTATTGCTGTGTTTTTGTAGGCCAACAGGGTTAGCATTGTGATGGTTCTCTTATATAAAATCTTGTGCTCTGTAGCAAACAAAAACTTTATGAAACTAGCAGGTTTTTGCCATTTGTGGTAAATGGTGAACATGTCCAACGTTCATAGTTCTTTAAGCTTGAACATAAATTGCATGAATAAAAATCTTGTTATTAAGCCATAATGAAATTACAGCGTGGCGGTTCAACTGAGAAACATTTACAATATTTCCAATGTATTGTGTCATGTTATAACCTTTTTGTTTGGGAATGTCCTCTTAGTTAACAATTATTAACAATTAATCAACTTATCATTCTACATTAAACCTTGATATCTTGTGTGCATGTTTCTGTCATGACCATTTTTTTGGTATTGATACATGAATATACAAACCCAAAACCAGTGAAGCTGGCACGTTGTGGAACTCGTAAATAAAAACAGAATACAATAATTTGCAAATCTCTTTCAACCTATATTCAATTGAATACACAGCAAAGACTAGATATTTAATGTTCGAGCTGAGAAACTTTATTTTTTGCAAATATTAGCTCATTTGGAATTTGATGCCTGCAACATGTTTCAAAAAAAAACTGGCACAAGTGGTAAAAAAGACTGAGAAAGTTGAGGAATGCTCATCAAACTCTTATTTGGAACATCCCACAGGTGAACAGGCTAATTGGGAACAGGTGGGTTCCATGATTGGGTATAAAAGCAGCTTCCCTGAAATGCTCAGTCATTCACAAACAAGGATGGGGCGAGGGTCACCACTTTGTGAACAAATGCATGAGCAAATTGTCCAACAGTTTAAGAACAACATTTCTCAACCAGCTATTGCAAGGAATTTAGGGATTTCATCATCTATGGTCCGTAATATCATCAAAAGGTTCAGAGAATCTGGAGAAATTACTGCACATAAGCAGCAAGGCCGAAAACCAACATTGAATGCCCGTGACCTTCGATCCCTCAGGCGGTACTGCATCAAAAACCGGCATCACTGTGTAAAGGATATCACCACATGGGCTCAGGAACACTTCAGAAAACCACTGTCAGCAACTACAGTTCGTCGACATCTGTAAGTGCAAGTTAAAACTCTACTATGCAAAGCCAAAGCCATTTATCAACAACACCCAGAAACACCACCGGCTTCGCTGGGCCCGAGCTCATCTAAGATGGACTGATGCAAAGTGGAAAAGTGTTCTGTGGTCTGACGAGTCCACATTTCAAATTGTTTTTGGAAACTGTGGTCGTCGTGTCCTCCGGACCAAAGATGAAAGGAACCATCCGGACTGTTATAGGTGCAAAGTTCAAAAGCCAGCATCTGTGATGGTATGGGGGTGTATTAGTGCCCAAGGCATGGGTAACTTACACATCTGTGAAGACACCATTAATGCTGAAAGGTACATCCAGGTTTTGGAGCAACATATGTTGCCATCCAAGCAACGTTTTTTTCATGGACGCCCCTGCTTATTTCAGCAAGACAATGCCAAGCCACATTCTGCACGTGTTACAACAGCGTGGCTTCATAGTAAAAGAGTGCGGGTACTAGACTGGCCTGCCTGTAGTCCAGACCTGTCCCCCACTGAAAATGTGTGGCACATTATGAAGCGTAAAATACAACAACGGAGACCCCGGACTGCTGAACAACTTAAGCTGTACATCAAGCAAGAATGGGAAAGAATTCCACCTGAAAGCTTCAAAAATTGGTCTCCTCAGTCCCCAAACGTTTACTGAGTGTTGTTAAAAGAAAAGGCGATGTAACACAGTGGTAAAAATGCCCCTGTGCCAACTTTTTTGCAATGTGTTGCTGCCATTAAATTCTAAGTTAATGATTATTTGCAAAAGAAAATAAAGTTTCTCAGTTGGAACATTAAATATCTTGTCTTTGCTGTGTATTCAATTGAATATAAGTTGAAAAGAATTTGCAAATCATTGTATTCTGTTTTTATTTATGATTTACACAACGTGCCAACTTCACTGGTTTTGGGTTTGTACATCAAATGAAGACAACATTACATCACTTGAGATAAATAACACTAATAGAGGACAGATATGAAATGGCTAAGAGCATCTAAGATGAAATAAAAATATCTAGTTAATACATAAATAAGAAATTGAATGAATAAAATCTGAAATTTGTATATAAAAACACTAGTATGTAGATCCTATATTGTTTAAGTTCAACCATATCTGCATTGTTCAGTGCTTATTCTTTAGATGTTAATGCTTTTAAATATTATTCTTTGACTCCACATTTTGGTGTAAAACAAGGCAAGAGTTTAAATGTTTGCCTCAGATCTCAAAACTGATTTACCACTAAGTAGCAGTGGAAATCAAAAGTATGGAACATGTTAGTTCCTTTAATAAAAAAGACAGAGTGGGTAGTAAGTGGAGGAACCAGTTCAGTATAAGAATTTGGCATCCTGAATCTCACTTCAGGGTAATTGAAAGCTGCGGTTATAACAGCTAATACTTGCTGTTAATACTTGGTGTAAAAAGTAATACGGGGTTTCTCCAGCAGAGGTTTGGAAAAAAGAGATCTCAGATGAAACCTCAATAAACAGGAAAAAAAGGTTTTTCTCTGATGACTCATGTTCCGTTGACCTTTTGCGTTTCTGCATTGCCATTGTTGTCGTATAGATCAGAACATACGATACTGATGTTTGTCTAATGCCATGTTCCTTCTGTATTTTGTTTGACTTAAACAAAAGACAAAAGATTTAAAGGGGCAATTCCTCGACAGCACACTGCAGGGAGGGTCCCGTTGTTTCATGCTATTAGTGACTCATTATATTCAGGGTCTCGCTGCTGTCTTTTAACCTCTCACTTTCACTTTTTCACCAGGGTCTTTGGATGACTCACTGTCAAAAGCACCCATTCATAATTGTATTTCTCATCCAGTTTGGTGACCTAATTTTATTGCAACTATGAAAAAAGGTCATACATTTCCGGCTGTACATATAATAGTGTTTTTACATGTCTTCTTCATGAGATAAAGTGCTTCTTTGCACAAGACAACAAAATCAGAAGGCTAAAACTGCTGATTCCCCCAACATGAAATAGCTGATTCCCTGTAAGCCCAGTGTAGAGCATAGACAACAAAAATAATGCAGAGTGGTTGAAAACATTGCACTGATCTGACCAGTCACCACAGAGTATACTGATCAACCAATTAAAACAGACTGGGTGCACACATGTTAAGGAGGATAAGGCAACAGACAGATCTCAGACTGACTCAGAACAGAGGTGGATCTGGGGGGCTCAGTATATAAAACTGGAAGGGCTTTTTTAACATAAGCAGTTGTGAACATACTCTAACAGTCATCGAAAAAGAATTGAGCTGAGCTCAGGCAAAATATGACCACTTTAAAGAGTAACTCAACCTTAGACCATTTTTCTTACTGAAGATCCAAACAAATAGTTCTTTGGTGTTATGAAGGAGTTTTAGTCGAAATGTCAACCGTTAAACACGAAGTGTAACAATTCTACGTCTGTTGTAAATCTACAATGTCTCGCCATCTACTGGCTGATAGCCTGAAATAACATTTCCAGACTTTTTTTGAGGATTATATAGTAGAATAAGCAGGGGT
The DNA here is from genome assembly GCA_036419115.1 of Scarus forsteni. NCBI lineage: Eukaryota > Metazoa > Chordata > Actinopteri > Labriformes > Labridae > Scarus > Scarus forsteni. The sequence continues at coordinate 10,111,791 of JAZDUH010000400.1, read as the reverse complement.
GGACAGTAACGAAGTAGATTTACTTGAGTACTGTACTTAAGTGCATTTTTTGAGTATCTGTACTTTACTTGAGTTTTTTTTCTTTTTGAAACTTATGACTTTTACTTCACTACATTTAAAAGACAAATATTCTACTTTTAACTCCACTACATTTCTATAAATGGCCTTGTTACTCGTTACTTTTAGGTACAGGTATGAAGTCAGTGGATCAAATTTATTTTCTCTTCTAAAATGTGATTTGTTCAAGTGGCGTCATCTATGCTTCGTGCATCCTGCTCCAAACTCCAGTCCAGTTGGTTGCGGTAATTCACTTTTGAGTTGGTTTGCCAACCGCCATTAAACAACAGCGATGAAGAAGAAGACGCACATGCGCTACTGCGATCAGGCAGGTAAAGGTTGAGCTAACGTTGGTGATTATGATTCGTCTTGGCAGTAATGATGGCTGCTATGGCAGATAAAGACGACAATTCCACACCAGAGCACCCATGGCCATATCTGAAGGGGGTGGAGTTAATAAAAAAAAAGAAAATGGCATTTTTTGTCCTGTTGTTGATTCATTAGTGATTCGGTATGCATTTCCATGGGCTTTGTAGCATATTTTCAAACTCTTTATTCTACATGATCTATAAGCAGGTCAGTGCATTCTGTAGATTGTTTCAGTCATTACGTTCTGTAAGGTCAACGGGAAAATGTACTTTTAATACTTGAGTATTTTCAAAAGCAGGTACTCTGGTACTTTAACTCAAGTAAAAATTTGACAGAGCAACTTTCACTTGAATTGGAGTAGTATTTGAACATGAGTATCTATACTTTGACTTGAGTACTGGCATTGAGTACTTTGTCCACCACTGAGAATAAGTGATAAACAAGACTTGGAGCTTTAATAGCTCTTTTCTTGTCTCTTTGACTCATTAAAGCTGCTATACACCACAGGTCCTAACTATCCATTCACAGCCATTCTCTCTTACACTCAGTATCAACGTCAGTACCAACTGACATATTCATGCCCTTTCATGCTCATTTACATGCCAGGGCAGCAGCAGTGGGAACAACATGCGAGCGCCTACACTTTCCAAGCACACTATCAGACTACACCAATGACACCCCATAATACAATACAGAACACAGCCACAGGTCCATTTACCACTCAGTCCATACAGTTAAGCATCACTGAACTCTTCATGTAGCAATGAATGACAAATTTATGTATAAATGAAGAATTAGTAAAGATAATATATAGCTTATCGTTTATACTGCATAAAAATGAACAAATGTTATTTATGGACATTGTTCCTAGTGTTATTAATTATTATTAATGCATCAGTAAAGTATTGATAAAGCATTATTAAATATGTGATTCACAATGTGAAGAGCATTGTTAATCATTCATGTTATTTATAAACATAGTTATAAATGCTGTGTCAATGCAAAGGGTTTGTAAATAGTTATTTTATCCTATGCTTGGCATTATTTTTTGTTTTTAATTTCATTCTATAAAAGCAATAACACATGCTTTTTGATCACTGATATTCTCAAACTAACCCTTACCCTCACCTAAACCAGTGCTTTATCAATTTATAATTAAAATATCTGTATCTGTATCTGTACCTTATCAAATTTGATTGTGATTGCCTGTTTTACAAAAATTCTAACTATGAGTGAAAAGAGTTAACAACACAAACAAAAATTGATCTTTTTGAGGGATGATTTGTTGAATATTTACAAATGTTTTCATGTTGTTCGTATTGTCAAAAATAAAAACATTTTATGCAACCAACTTCAACCACGAAAAGCAAAGGTCTGATAACATAGGACATTTTATTTTTTTATTACCATTGTTACATTTTTCTTAACTGACTACAAGCTAGTCATAACAATGACACATTTAAAAACTTCCAAACCTTGTGCAATGTGTTTTTGAAAGCTTAGTTAGCCAAATTCACACTCTTCAGCTGAGGAGTGAGTACTTCCTCATTTTATTTTAAGCAACTGGAAGTCATTGTTGAAACCGAATTTCTCTTTCAACATCACCTCACTTATCAGACTTTCCACTTGAACCCTGATCAGTTTTGATTTAAAGTTTCATGGTATTTAAGGAAACAGTTTGTGTTGTTTCAGTCTTCACTTCACTTTCACATTGAAAAATACTGAAAATGAAAAAGAGACCACAGAATGATCCTTTTGTAGTGATGTTGATTATAGAATGAATTGATTCAGTTTCCTCCTAGAGACTGAGGGAAGTTAACCCTTCAATGCCTGAAACACAAATTATAGCCAGGAGATTCAATTTTTGGGGGGCTGAAATACTTATTTCTCTTTCTACTGAAATTCTAAAAAAAAATAAAAATTTTCCTTTATAGTTGGCATATGTATATATATATATATATATATATATATATATATATATATATATATATATATATATATATATAGAGAGAGAGAGAGAGAGAGAGAGAGAGAGAGAGAGAGAGAGAGAGAGAGAGAGAGAGAGAGAGAGAGAGAGAGAGAGAGAGAGAGAGAAAGAGAGAGAGAGAGTATCTCATTTGATACAGTGGTGCTTTTGGAAACTTATAATCCATTCAAGGACATTTTTATCATTTATCCAATGTTTTTTTTTGTAATTTGTTGATCATATAGATTAGATGGAGGTATCATCGAAGTATGCATCAAATATGATACAACAGGCATTAAAGGGTTAACTGTTATACAATTTTATTCAATCAAGAGAAATAAACAAAACAAAACAAAAATGTATCTATAACCATGATAAGCATTTATTACACAAGGTACATCCAACTGAGTCACTTGATTAGGAGAGTACATTCATTCAAGTTACTCCTGCTATAAATAGAAGCATACCAGGCAAAAGCACACACGCTGTAACACAGTGACAAGCTATCAACTAATCTGTTCAATAAATGTTGCCTTTGCAAAGAGTTACACATATAAATGGTAAATTGTAAATATTTAAAACAATTTAGTTAATTTAAAACAATAAGTTAGTAAAAGGCTTACCCAATTTAGACACTTTAAAACATTACAAGAAATAAAATAGAGAAGTAAATGTGCAAATCTTGCATGAATGTAGCAATGCATTATAATACATTCTTGATGTTAACAAATACAAATCTAATCCATGAGACACTCAAAGAAGATAAAACCATACAAACATTTAAGAAAGATCTGTTGGCAGTGAATATCGGCCTCTTATACTGTAAAGGTGCACTTTGATGACAGTTATATTTCAGAATCAGTCAGAAGAGCACAGGTCAGATTGGATATTAATGAATTTCAGAGTTTGACTGTAGAAAGGTTTATTGAAGAGCACAATGCCACAACCTGGTTTCTCAATTTCAGTCCAATCCATTGATTGTGGGAAAATTGCACGAAGGCATGTGACATAAGTATTTTGATTATCAGTTGAAGGAATCTTGTTGAGGGCCCTCCTTGGATGTAACCTGCTTTAAATGCTTCCCTAGTCTAACTTTGGATTAACCTACTGCCAGGCAAGGAGGCTGAGCTGAGACAGGACAAGGCAGCCTCAAGCAGAAACATCCAGAAATGCAGTTTTTGGAACTTCCATACTGGCTTCATTATCAGAGGTTGACCCTTGGCTAATCTATGAACTTCCATAAAGATTTCTGTTTTTTACCAATCTGAACACATTGGCTCTTAAAGCAGCATTGACTTGTTTGATAGAATCCTCACCTGCAATGCACTGTTTGTAAATTCCTATGATCAGGGACAGTCTAAGGTCACTTTCACACTGAAAATTTGTCAGACTTGATTCGGACTGATGAAGTTGGAACATTGTTACACTTGTTAATTGGTTTGATTTTCTCTCACACTGCTCAGTGTCAGGCAGGCCATCTCTGTCTAATGCTGTGGAATCTCACCACCAACCAATAGATGGGGCAGCTCTTGTTAAAGCCTATTGTTGCACTGAGACCTGGAATTACAAAACCATCTTTGACTAGTAACAGCGTCAGCCAAAAGCAGTTTGTAAGTATTCTGAGCCATAAAATAAAGATAACCATATCCTGCACAGATTTATTGGCATTTACCTGTTAAGAGAAAGGGAAGCCGTCAGTGCTAGCAATGCTTTTTGGTTTGCTTGCCTTGGTTGGTCAATGTTTAGTTCAGATCTCTTTCAAGCCTGCTGCACCACAGAGCACTGGTCCTCTTGGAAGTGTACCGAGACCTCCAGTTTTCAGACATACCAGAGTTCAGTTCATTTGTCTGCACTAGAGTTTGAGTGAACTTTCACACCACCCCAAACCAACTGGAATTGAGCTGGAGTTCATTCAGTCAAAACTAAATATGGTAGGTCCAGGGATGAAAATCCCTCTTCAATGTCAGGGGGGACAATAAACAGTAAAATTTCAGAGAGTAATTATTGGGGGGACATTGAAATAAATGCTATATTTTTTCTGAGTTGTTTTGATACTTTCTCAAATGTCTTGCATAGTTATATCAAACAGTAACTGTAAGTCACTGTTCCTTGTTAGTCCATATCATACCTGTATACAGGTTTGCTTGTGCTCAACCAGCAATTCCAAGAGTTGTATTGGTTGGAAGGTGTGAACTACACCATATGTGACTACCGACTTCTTATCTCACCATTAACCCTAGTCTTATTACCACAACAGCAGCTTTACAAGAACTGAGAGCTCAAAAAATGTTCTAAAACTAGAATAAAAACTTTAATGAATAACCAAACTATTCTTCAAGCATATGCCTCTATTCATTTGTCAAATAGAAAACAGTCTGAATATATTACAAAACTTAAATTCACAAACCTTTTAAACTGAATGTCCAGTGTAAAATCGCCTGACTCAAAAAAATAATGTAAAAAGTGTTTTAATTCGAAGAAAATAATGAATGGAAACTTACAGTCAGAACACAACCAGAAACTGGATGTGTTCAAGTGAACATCTAAGTCCAAGTTATAATTATTTTCTTTGTAAATAAATAAATCTGGAATAGAAGTAAAGTAAATAAATGTTTAAAGAGAATTCTAATATAGTGTGATATTTGTGTCATATATGAGAGGATGAGGATGTCAGTATGTCACCTGTCTGTCCTCTCTGACTGTCACATTCTGTTTCATCAGACAGAAAGGAGAGAAAAACTGGACAATTCACAGATTCAGTACAAGCTAAGACGTAAAGATGTGCTACATACAGTGCTAATTTCGTTTAAGCTTAAAAATAAACACCTCATTAGCTGCGTGCTGTGCTTATTTAAAACAGCAGACTTCGAACACAGGAGTTCAAATTTTGCTTTTCATGTTGTGCTTGTTGAACAAGTGGAGTGAAAAAGAACTTATCAACCATTCTGTGTTTTAATACATTTACTTCATCCGACCACCACCGCTCTGCCTGCTTGCCTCTGTGTGTACACGGCCCTGCAGCAGCAGCCACGCCAGTCACGAGAAACAGCTTGAACCAAACCATTGTGAGGGGAGGGGCGTTGTAATCTTTAGCAGCTAAACTTGTCTGACAGTGTGTTTTTAAGTAGCGTTACTTGTATTGTACCATCAAAGCACACTACTGTACTACGAGACAAATCTTATTTGAACAGGATTTTTGGGGGGACACATCCCCTGCGTCCCCCCCGGGATTTGCATCCATAGGAAGGTGTGAAAGTGACCTTAGTCATTTGGTAGCCCCAGGCAGAGAATAAAAACGAGGCCCTACCCTATGTAGCTAAAAGCTATGTGAATGTAAATAAAATATTTTTAAGCTCATTGATTAACATTTGAAATTCACAAACATGAGAGAGTGAGTGCTGTTTTAATTGGACATATATGCTTGGACTGTTTGACCAAAGTGCTCCTTTAAAATAGATAGTTTGCAGAATATTTAGAAAATACACTTCTTTGTAATCGAGACTTCTTTATGATATAAATATATCATATTTCATGCTCACCCCTATCACATCTCAAGTAATTGCCTGATGATGAACCACTTAACTCTGACTGCTTAAAGCTGATGGTTCAATTTACTGATGTAAGAATCGAAAGGCCAAGGTAGAGGTATTTTTTGGTAACAGGAGAATCACTAGCATCATAACAACATTCAATTTAAGGACAAGTAGATGATATCCAGGTGAGTCACAGAGTTTGTATCATTAATTTTAGAGGTTTCGATGTTGATGGTGACCACCAGAGTCCCTTTACTGGACAGTTGTGCCACTCTGGCAAGAAGGCCTGTGGTGCATGTGTCCCAGTAAATGTGACCTTCCAGGACAGTTTCGGTCCTGTCTTTGGACCCATTTGTGTAGATCACGCAGACTTTGGGGTTTGGTTGGTTCACCTGTGGACACACATTTTTCTTAAGTGTCACCTGAAGATTTAGGAAGTAATATCCATCTTTTTTTATGGTTAAGACACCTGTTGAGTCGTTGACTGAAACAATGCCCGGTTCAGTATGTGGTAACCATTTTATTGTTCCATTGCCTGTGGGTTAAACAGAGGCTGCAGTTAGTTACAGACTTCAAAGGACATTGAAAAGTGTTTGGCATACACCTACAGGGATATTGGTTTCGGAAATTGCATGTTCTGCTCTCACCAGGTTTGAGCCTGGACTTAAAAGTGTAGTTTTAAACTTGGCTTTAGTGCATATACCACATCTAAAACACATCCTATTCTCAATGCCAAATGCAGTAGAACATACTTCTTTCAATTGTCGTCCTCTGACCATACCTTCACATCATATCTCGATTTTCTCTGTGCCCCCCACTGATCAGAAAGAAGAGAAGATTTGCTTTCTCAGATTTTAAGCCCTCTGGTCTCATGCACAGTACTACCAACAGTGGATACCATTTAGTCATTTGCCTCCTGTATCCTCTCTATTTTAATGACTCAGTCCATGTGTCCTATCTTCACTAAGTGGTTTAGAAAATTCAGAGCAAATCTTTCTTTTGTAAGTGCAGTGGCTGAATTGCAAAAGGGCATACATGACAACAGTAACAGCTATAGAATTTAGATTAAAAAAAAGAGACCTGCCGTCCACAAGTGGTGGCTGTATCGAAGCAATAAGAGACTTAAATATTATGCTTAGGAAAAAAAAATATGACTTAAAATTTAACTCTGTGTTACTAAAATCTCAGAATTTGACTTTCATATTATCATTACTGACAATCCAGTTAAAGCTGAATAAAGCTGCAGCTCTAAACATCATCCCTTTGAGCAGCTTTGTGCAGAACAAGGGGGAAAAAAAATCTTGTCTTTTCTTCAAGTTTTTCCTTTCATGTTCTATTTTGGTTGTGAGCTTAACTTAAATTAGAGGATGATTTTATAATGTGCAGTGTTTAAGTTTTTTTATGTTGAAGGTTTTACATAAATACACAGACTTTGTGCAGGTGGAACTGGATGGCAATCACTACTGGCAGGCATTAATGATCAGACATTTGGCTGGAGCAGAATCAGATCAACGCCTGTCATGGAGTTCATGCGTACATTTAGACATCAAGTATTTTTTAGTTCACAAGTCACTGGTGTCTAAAATGAATCTATTCTTTCTTTTTTTCTTTTTTTTTTTTATAAAAAAAATAAAATGAATCAATTCTGACTGGAGTCTGACTTGAGTAAAAGTCATGTAACTCAAGTCCACATGTATTCATCCTAATTTCTACATAACATCCTTTGGGGCCCCTCTCCATTCCAACACCTCTTTACTGCACTCTCTACCTTTTCAAGCACATCAAATGGCCTCTAACCTTATCCAAACATCCCTCATCACTCTTAATGAATTTGCTCCATCCAGTAGTCCTACTCTTATCTTTGCCACTCTCATTTCAACCACCCTACCCTCATCCAGACATCACTCTATTGACTTTTCTCTCTTTCCCACACCCCTGAATTTGCCCTAATTCCTACATGAATCAATCCTCTGTTTTGACATCCTACTCTGTCTTCATTCCTTATCCTTGGAATCCATATCTTTATTTCTAAATCACTCTCCCAATTAATGATGGCTGCCACATGTCCCCTACATCATTTCAGAACATCAGGCCAGAATTAACGCAGTGAAGACACAAGAGGCAGTCTACACATGACTGGTGGAAACAGTATGGATGCAGAGCAGACAGTGTTGACAGAGTAGCAGAAAAAACTGTAACAAACTTTTCTAACTTGAAAGGTGCTTTTAAATAAAATGTATTCTTCTTCTTCTTCTTCTTCTTCTCCTTACTATTATTATTATTATTATTATTATTATTATTATTATTATTATTTTTATTATTCCCTTTATCCCAATTACCCCACCCCTTTCTCTTCCCTCTTTCTTACATCAATCCATCCTTCAACAGTACCTACATTCTAACTGCACATCCTGGCATGGCATCCCCTGACCCTCCTTGAATACCTCCATCTCTCAGTCCTTGGACCCCTGCCATTAATCCCACTCCATCACTCCACCTTACCTTAAAGCTGTGGTCTACGATTTGAAACCGCAGCCTGCCCCCCTTCCCTCACCTCTCCCCCTCCCGTGTTCCAAGATCCCGCCCCCAGCTCGTGTCGCCTCATAAAGCCCCCTCGGACTGAGCTACGAGCGACTAGCACAATATATCAGCAGCAAACTCAATCAAAAACAGCTCAGCTCAACTGAAAGTATCAAACACGACAGACATACCCCTTGTAACACACAGCAGTAGCCATTTCAATAGGACCGGCGGTAATGCCGGGCTGGCGCCAGAGCGGAGCCGAGTGTGGGGGAGGATTTATCTTTCTCAGCCTGTCCTCCCCAGCTCAGCTTACAGTGCAAACGATTAGCGGCTAACAGGCTAACCCGCTCCCCTACAAGTTATTAGCCCGTGCAGGCACAAACTAACCAGAGTTATTCAGCAGACATCTCCCACTGTAGTAAACAAAGCCATTACCTGATCAACCAGGGGCGAAACGGTCGATGCTGAAGGTCTGACGGCCGGCTGAGGCTATTCGTTAGCCGTTAGCCGTTAGCCGTTAGCCCGCTAACAGGCCTCAACCCGCGGGCAGAGCTCCGTTGGGCCCCGCGGGAGAGGGAGGCGGCTTCGGTCTAGGTCCATGATAGTTCAGTAGCTAACGCTGCTAGCTGCTCACTGGAGGTAGAGGGGAGGAGACGGGACCATGACGCACTACGCATGACGCTGAGTAGTGAGAGAGACAGGGGATTGGATGGACTCACGGACCAACTCACAGACCAATTAATAGTCGCAGGTTCTTAGGTTTGATTGGTCAGCTAGTATGCAGCTTTTCAGCGGATATACTGAATGGATTTTTTTCGTTCTTTTTGGTCTTTATACTGTGTAGATAGGACCATAGGACCATAACAGCCTTATAAACGGTGTTATTAATATGTACGAAGCTTCCAAATCGTAGACCATAGCTTTAAGCCCTATAAAACTTTATCCCTTTATTGTACACTTGCATCTACATCACTCCATCCTCCAACCCGTACATCCACCCCAGCTTCACTCCATCCACATCATTCTTTTATCTCTGGACCTTTAAAATCATCCCTACATCAATTCATCTCTAAACCCATATTACCATCTTAGATCCCCCCATCCTACCATTCTCTCTTTTGTCACTCCACCTCCTTTGTTCTTTTATCTTTGCAGCCTTTATATCATTTCTGCCATGTAAGGTAATCTTCAGTGCTTTGAAAAGTGCCCACAAATAAAAGTATTATTGTCATTTCTACAGCCTCTCATCTCCCAAGTTAACAATATCATTCCAATATTCCTAAATATTATCCCTACATTACTCCATCACTTGACCCTGCCTACATCACATCACTCCACCCCTTAAACCACACATTTAACCTCTACATTCCTCCATAATTCAGCTCTGTTTTTGTTCTTTTATCTTGTGATCTTTTCACCTTTCCTATCATCCCTTCTGCTTTCCATCTCTCTTTCCTTACCCCTGTTCCTTTGTCCAGCTTCTCCTGTGTCAATAATTTTAACAAACTATTATCAGCCTTTGTCATACAATTTTGAGAAAGGAAACATTTCAAATACAATGCTTTACCTGCACTTCCCTTGAAGGCTACCATCTTTCCTTTTCCTAGATCAGACTGTAAAGAGAACAAAACATCAAAACCAAAATGTTAGATAACAAATAACTGTTGGTGTGATTTACTGGCATTGCTTTAAGTAACACACAAACATACTAAACAGAATATTTCAGTATTTTTCTATCACTGGTGATAATTTATCACTGAGTTTTAAAGTCAGAGCAAAACACTGAAGCACTTTCTTTAAGAGAAAATTAAAGGGAACACTGTTCAGAGTAGCTTCATTTCCCCGAATGTTGCAATGACGTCAACGTGCTTCCTCCAAGACGTGAGAAGAGCGGTTAGACTGTCATCAAATACTAAAACTTAAACTTAGATCTTCTCCAGCTGCAATATTTGTGTGTTTAAGAGAAGGAAGTTATGCGTCACACAATACACGATCTTGCTGATAACACATGGATTCATTTTATGAGAATATACAACACACAATATACAGGAATCAACTACTGGTTTTCTTACCTGAGATCGATTGTTTGCCTTGGGAGACTCAACAAGTGGTGCAACTTTGGCGCTGTTATCCTGGGGCTGAAGAAGAAAATAAAAGAATTGAATGCAGTTTGGTCATAAATGATATTACATGACAGAAAAAATAAGGTGTTGGTTAATAAGTGGGAAGAGGCATTGGCTTAAACTCCTTGTATTACACAAAACATCAGCAAAGCAGAAGTAAATACTTCACTCCTCCTTTATGTCAGTAGTTGATTTATATATGCAGTGGTGAACAAAGTACACAACTTTAGAGCAAAAGTAAAGATCCTCTGGCCAAATATTACTACAATACAAGTAATAGTTCTACAGCAAATTATTACTTGAGTAAAAGTACTGGAGCACTTGAATTTAAAAATATATAAGTATTCAGATAACTTAGTTTTTAGTGCAGCATTTTCTCAATTTTCTTCATATAGAAAAAAATCATTTGCATTTTTTTACAGAAGCAAATATTTTGAAAGGAAAGCTCTCAATCATGAGTATAGTGTTACATTCTACTGTCTTTTTTCTAAGAATGGAAGTATCATACATGATCTCAAAATATCAATACTTTTATAAGTACTTATTTGGTATCAAGCACTTCAAACAAGTATTACCAACCAACTACTCTAACTAAATTTTGTTTGTTGTTTTATTTTGTTTGTATTTGTATTTATGTAATAATCTTTTTCTCAGCAAAAAGATATACAGATGCTGCCACTTAAAACTTCACTATGTTCCTTGATAGTCTTTGCTGATCCCTGGCAGGTTGTGGTTTTAAGTTTACTTTCCGTTGATTTGGCTGCTACTCTTAATAACTTAGGAAAAGGCTGAGGATATTTTATCTTGTGAGTGTCACTACAAGGAAACATCCTACACATGCATGAATCAGTTAGTTTTCAATGACATTCAACCACAACTCCAAGGAGGTGTGGAGAAACTCCAATCACTGGGAATTGGCTGGCAGTTGGCTGGTAACAGGCAGCTGGCAGGGAGGGAAAAACTGAAGCAGCTGGATCTGTATGTCGCTTGACTGTTCACTGGTAGAATTTCTGTGAGACTGAATGAATGAAACCTTTTTTGCCCCTAAGGGAATTTGTCTTGAAAAGAGAGCATAAATATACAAAGTGCACAGGACATCAACAACCACACAGGACAGCACATAACATTTAAACAGTAAGTCAAGAATTAAAAAATGATTTGGACAAGAGTTACAAATAAAACTCTTTTCAGGTCGGGTGCTTGAGACTAAGTTTTTCCTTCAGGGGTTTTTGGTCATTGAAAAATGGCAAAATCATAGAAACTTTCTCAATTTAAAGAGATGATTGTATCAGAATTGGTATTATGTAATAACAGCAAAAAATATTGTTATCAAATTCGATTTGAAAAAATTATGAATTGCCTGTCACTACATTGTGGTTATCATTGATTCAGCAGATGCCGATAACCTTGAAAGTTAATTCAAGCTATTTATTTGATGCAAAATCTTCAGCAAGGCTAACTTTATTGAAAATTGTAATTACAACGTCCACAACCTCATTCAGGTCAAAGTTATTGGTAAAAATAGCTTACACTGTAACAATGGTGGGCATGCTCATAATATGTAATTTGGCTGACTTACTAACTGAAACAGAAGTGCATGACCTGAGTCATATGGGTGTATTATCCTCCATGTTACCATGAAGAGGATTTAGGCCATAAGGGAACAGCAACATCCCATAAACAAATCAAGAACAGTTAACTGCAGGGGTGTTGCCAGATACATTTTAGGCTGTGGTTGGTCCTTTGCACTGCTGTTCTCCCCTGATTAGGATGGAAATTAGAGAGAAAGATCCATAGCACTTTATGCTTTGTTCAGTGGGCCTTGGATTTTGCACATAGACCATATGAGCATGATTCATGCGCTTGCCTCCATAATCCATTCTTCTATATTCATTATTTATCAGTCCGGCCCAAACACTGTATTCTACAAGGGGCCTGGTAAAGAGGAAAAGTTTGACAGATTCTATCCACCCATGACTGATAGCAGCCCCTGAAAATATAATAACTGCTTATTGGTAACATGGTAAATGGACTTGAGTTTATATAGCATGTTCCTTGTCGGCTCAAAGCAACTTTACACTGTGGGTCATATCTACCCATTCACTCTCACATTCAGTCACTGGTGTTTTAGAGTTTCTATGGAAGTTGTCCATAAGTATCAACACATTTATGTCCTTTCATGCATATCTTCACTACATAAACCCAGCAGTGGGAAAAACTCGGCTAAGTGTCTTGCCAAAGGACACATTGCTATGTGATGTTTGGAGCTTGGCTAAAACCTGCAACCATTTGATTATGGACAATCAAGTTTGTAGTGATTTTCATGGCAAATGAAGTCGTATTCAGGCATCTTATTTATCTCTAAGTTCCCATAAAATGACATTAATACAAAAAAGAGGCCCTTTTGATATTAAGACTATAGGATGTCCCTGTTGTGAGGCCCACACTGATGCCTTTTCATTCACTGATGTCTTTTCATTTCATTCGACCCACAATTTCTAGTGGCACCCCTGATGTTCAAATGTGTGCCAAGTTTGACGCCAAGTTTGACCTTTTTAAGTCGCTGAGGGCAGACGGGGCCAGAGGACTGCAACCCCTGTTTATTGCCTTTTAATCTTATGCTAGAAAAGAAAATTAATCTATTTAAAGAAACAAGTAAAGACAGCACCGATGATGGATGTAGTGAAGGAATTAGTTGATCTATGACTCTGAAATATAGTGAAGTTAAATCAAAAATACTGAAGTAAAATGCAGATACTCAGAAACTGTACATAGGTATAATACTAAAGTAAATTAACATTTTTACAGTCTACCGCAGTTTGTATGTAATTAATGTAAATATAAGCAATTTTTCTTGGGTTATACATCTGTGTGTACTTATAAAAATAGTTACTTCCACTTGATTAGAGGTGCGACAAACATTTCTCCTTTTGTCATTTGTTTAGTTACTTAGAAGGAAATTTTAGATATACATTTATCTCTGCCAATTAGGTTAGGTAATATGATCAGGTAATATTTTTGACAGCATTTATTAGTTAGTTAGCTTGTTTGTTAGCTTGTTGACAGGATTTGTCAAAACCTTACAAATGTAATTTGGTGAAATTTTGAGCATGGATCAAAAATGGGCCAAAGACCAATCAATTAGATGGTGGTGATCTGAATGCAGATGCATCTCCAGGGTTTTTAAAAGGATTTGTTTACATTGTAAGACAGGGCAGTTCTCTACATTTTCACAACTAACTCAGTAGTCTATCTAGAAATGTGGATTCCATTTAGTTGTTCAAGGCACAAGAGAAATTATTTGATGTTGGTGTTGACCCCACTTTTTATATGGATCCAGGAGTTTTATAGTGTTTGATTCAAGTGTGAGATTGGGAAGTTTTCCCGCATTTTTTGACTCACCAGACAGTATTGGAAGGGCTTTTGTACAGGTGTGTGCTCTCTGGGCATTTCTAATATACTGATGTATTATTTACTGTTCAATATCTTTGTTTTTGCTTTGAATGATATATATATTTACTTTCAGTAAAAAATGCTTCTTAATGTAAATGTACATTTCTATGAAAGCATTTGTAAAGTTTAATGCTGTTAAGTCACTGTCATTGGTTATCAAATCTATGACTTAACTGACCAATAAGTTCTTTAAAAATATTTACTTCAAGTACACTCTCGCAACATTTAACCAAATGGTGAGACATTTCACATTTTTTTAAGTTTCAAGTTTCAGTGTTTAGGAGTCAGACCACAGGCAGTGGTGCCTTTGTCACCAACTGAGCTACTGCCAAAACCACATGAAATAACAGATGTACTGCACAGGTGTTATGACGATATACTGGTGCTTACATTTCTCCTGTTCTCTGATAAAACATTTATAAGTGACCAAACTATTGCAGAGCTGATTTTCTACTTTAAATTTGTAGTGTGTCTTGGCCTTTGTGACAGCATTTTTTTTCAGTTTATTTAAACTTAAATTCTTACCTTGTCATAAGGTCCAGATGTGAAATACAAGACAATGAACACAACCTGGATGATGGAGAGGACGCTGATCCATAGCAGAAAGACTCGGGTGAGGAGATGTTGTGCAGGCTTTGGCATTGTCAGTTCGAATAAACACAGCTCAGCGCCGCCTGAGCCTAAAGAGTGAGAAGAACAGATGTTGAGAGTTTCTTCCTCTGTTTGCTGTGCACCAAAGCAGTGTGTCTGAGCATATGCCTGCTTCCTGAGCTCTACGTGTGCATGTGACGAGGGACTTTTGATATCTGTCTGTGATCTGTTGTGCCCTAAGTATCTATAGAGCAAACAGGACTGCAGATGGTACTTTCCCCTGTCTACAATAGACAAACATTTCAATCCTATGTTCTACTGATCAGATCTGGGACAGGCCCTTTTCTCCTACTCGTCATAACTCACAGTACAGAGAAGACAAAAGGAAGGAAGAAAAAAGGAGTGAGAAATATGAGATGAAGTCATTCCAAAATTAATCATCCTGTTTCTTTTTATAGTGATACTGAAGAGTATCCATGCTGTGCTGCACATTATACGTAGTCAGTTTTATGCTTCTGAGTATCAGTGACTGTGTTTTCGGGCAGAAAGTTAATATATAAATGTTTCATTATTTATGCTTTGTCCATAGACCAGTGCTCTTTCTCAGCTTCCACAGCTGTGGTTTTTTTCCAAACCAAAAAATATTAATACAAATCTATTCAGAACAATACATTTTTTTTCTGCAAGGGATTTTCCAAACATCAGATGTAGTCTATAACTTCCATCAGAATTTAAGATGCCATCATTAATTTTCTTGGTTTAAAAGCAAATGCTAAGCCTTAATTAAAAAGTCAATCATAGAAATAAAGCTTATTAGGATATTATCTAGATATCTAAGGTCATTTGACTGAGTATTGTTTTTTAATGTTTTAAGAGATTTAATAAAAAAAATCACTAAAGTACACTTCACATCTACTCATTTACTGTAAGGACAAAACATACAGCATGTTTTAAATGTTACTATAGATATGTTGACATGTTTTATGTTACGATGTTTTCATAATGGCAGGAAAAGCCAGACTGAAAAACATGGCATATTGTTATCTTAAACATTTGTAAGTTAGAAACTGAGTGCCACGTTCAGCTAGTAGTGCCAGTTGTGATCCCTGTTCAAGGACATGGAGTCTTGCCCACCTCCCTTCCTGTGCCCACCTCAAACACAGCTTTGGTGGTGGCTGTTTAACATGAGACTGGATCTGCTCAAGATTTCCAGCTGCTAAATAAAGGTTTTCTCTTGTCACTGTTTCTGTAAACCTTCTACAGATGCACCCTCCTATAGGTTTGCCCAGTGCTATGCTCATGCTGAAATAATGTCGGGTTTGGATATGTGTACATGTTTATATGTGCATGAGTGTATTTTGTTTATGTATGCATGTCCCATTATGTATTATGTATACATGTATATGTGTATCTATAGAATGTATTGCTTCAGCTTGCTCTATCATAAAGTGTCTAGAAATAGCTCCTGTTATGAATTGGTACAATACAAATAACAATTGTTTGATGATTGATTGACTGACATAAACATCTTTACAGCCTGGTTCAAAAAACTACTAAATGATCTAAATGTATAATATATCAATGCAGTCTCACTGTGATGGGATGATTTTTAGTTTTTGTATTGAGGCTATATGGATTCATCTGATTCTTTTACAGTCTGTGTTCAAAACACAGTCAGTTAGCTCAAGAAGTTTTATAGGATTCATTCAGACTTTGCATGAATGTCCACCATGAAGTATTATAAAGGTTATTTAGTCAGTTTTAAAGGTCCCAGGCTGAAGGTCAGGATTATGGTCATGGAGCCCCTTTGCTTTTTTAAAATTATTTTACAAATGCTTCTCTGGATTCTCATCAGACATTACATTTATAAATGTAATGACTAGAGAATCAACTGGTTTCATTTTGAAGTCATGGGTCAAAGGCAAAGCTTTCATCTCTAGTCAGCAGTCTTTGCATTTGTGTCCAGCACCGTGGAAAATGGACAGACTGATTAGACTCTAAAGGTAAAAGGTTAAAATGTCAGGGGGACAGCATCTTGGTCATCCTTTTCCTTTGAATGTAATCTTTGATATGCAGGAATACTTTGAGTTTTTCTCTGTAAATGGTTTTACTCTGACTCACAGATGAACTTGACAAAGGTCAAGGCAAAAGAGCTGAATACATTTTTTTTCTTGTGAGTACAATATGCTGAGAAAGCTCTCATCATATTTTGCACAAATCTCTTCTTAAATGTAAAAATGAAGAATACAGATTCTGAGAGTCATAGGCCAAAAATCAAAGATGTGGAGTCTACAAAAAGGAAAAGAAAATTTGAAAAGAGATCTCAAAAATGTTTCATTTACTCCCCCCAGACAACTATGAGATCTGTGTGACACCAATCTGAGAATGTTGCTCCTGTGCCTCTTCTTTTTCTCCTGAGCAATAAGATGCACTTAATATTATACTGGTCTCCTTTAAAGTTTTAGGAGAGATCTCAACAAGCTTTAAAACTTTTTTTTATCTCTCAGGGTTTCTCAACTAGTGTGTCTGTTTATGATTTCAGGCAGAGAGAGGGAGCTCTCTATGAACTTAATCTACTGTATTCTCATCCCAGCTTCAGTTCATGCATCTGATACTAAGCTTAGACAGAGCAAATGAAGAGCTCTCCACAAAGACTCTTTCAGTTCTCAGAATTACTTAATTATAATCCTAATATCTTTAAGCTATGTCTAATGAAGTGATTGAAAATGTATAATCGTACATTTCCAATAAATTCAAGGGGCTGCTGAAGGCCTTCTGCTTCGATATTTATATATGAATCATTTTAAATATTCCACTGCACACAATTTAGTTTTGAATGATAAACCACATAGAACACATTGTAAAATAAAAATAACAGCAATTAATGAGCAACTTGACAACAAATTACTTTTTCAGCATTTCCGCTGGATCAAATAACTGTCCTAACCTCGTTCCTTTTTGTGTGACAATAGATTTGCCCACGTAAAACAGAGAGGGTCACATGGTTTAGCTTTAACGTTATTTTAATTCCCTTAGGGTGTTAAGACTGTATCCTAGTAATAATGTAGACCACCTCATGGATCTTATTGTTAAGGTAGGGGTGCTGATGGTGCAGCTGGTGGTGCAGCTGTTGGTGCAGCTGGATAGTGCGCTTGTTCAGTAATCAGCAGGTTGCAATTTTGAGCCCAGCTCTGGGAAACGCATGGGCTTGTACTTACACATTGCTCCATAGTAGTTCCAGTATTGCTCATTTTCATCTCCAAAGGACAAATAAAGGAGCCATTAAAAACCCT
Source organism: Scarus forsteni (assembly GCA_036419115.1). Taxonomy (NCBI): domain Eukaryota; kingdom Metazoa; phylum Chordata; class Actinopteri; order Labriformes; family Labridae; genus Scarus; species Scarus forsteni. The sequence continues at coordinate 10,093,883 of JAZDUH010000400.1, read as the reverse complement.
TAATCAAAGATCAGCAAGGTATCTCCATCAAGTCTCAAGTATGACCTGTAGTTATTCGGTCTGGCTTATTTCTCCAAGTGCATTTTAAGAGAAACATAGAAGAAAAATTTCAGACAAAATAGACACTAAAATGAGGCTGAGGTGAGAATTTCAAATTTGTCTCCTGAGTCAATGAAGAGCAGACTTTGAGCAGTAAAATTTGCTTCAAAGAATTTCCCTCAGACTTTACATAACCATTACAGGAGCATGAACTGACTACATTTTGCAGGTTATAGGTCAATGGTTATGACCACAGTTATAATTTGTGAGAGCAGTATCCGTATGGTTTCCATTTCTCAGAGCGTTCTCTGTCAAACATGCTCTCGTTAACTTTATGACGAGCTGATTACATTTGTGAGCTATAAGGTCAGAGGTCAACCTGACCACCACATATTATGTTTTTGTTTTGTTATGCCTTTAGTCTGTTTGTCTCCTTCATGTGATAGAGCACTTTAATGAGCAGGACAAAAAGTCCGCAGCACCAGGACTTCCCCTTTTCCGCATATTTATGATGCTTGTAGCTGCCCAAAATATACACACATAAGCATCACACACTTGAAGTAAGCTGTCACTTAGAAGCTTCTGAAATAGGCTGTCCTCTACCTTCTATTCTCAGTCAGAAAATTCATGATATTGCCAAAGATGGCTCACCAAGGGCATCAATAATTCCCATCTCTGGTCTCTGCCTGTTTCAATCTTTATTTAGGAATGGTCTGGCAAATAGTGGCATAAACCAGTGATGCAAGGATATGTCTCTTCTTCTCTGGAAAAGTTGAGCAGCACCACAGTCCTTAGCCATATTGTGATTTTGACCATAAATATTAGTCCTACCTTTATTTTATCAAAATATTTAGATTCCTTGACCATGAAAATATACCATTAGCAACTGGATTCAAAATGATATCTACTTTAGTTCAGTAGTTATTCACAGAAATCACATTTTACGCCATGGTGGCCAGACGCTGATTCAGATCAACACCAAAATCGAATCAGTTCTTCCTTTTTCCATGCTGAACATTTCCTGCAAATTCCATCAGAATCCATCCATTACTTTTTGAGTTATTTTGTTCACAGACGGACAGACAAACAAACTCTCCCGAAAACATAACCCCCTTGGCGGAGGTAACAATGGGTTTAATGGCCATGCTTTCTAGTGACGTGTCACTGTGTGATTGGACTCTAAAGGGCATCTCAAGCAGACAGAGAATACAGCACTACATAGTGAAGTTTGTTTTTTATATAAGTGATTGGGAATATACTCTTGCAGTCATGAAAATAATATATGAACCTGATTTGAGGCTAAATATGAGTTCTTAAGATTATTCGTCAAAGGACACACTGATACATGGTTGCACAAATTGTGGATCAAACCACTGGCCTGGACAGACAACTCTCCCACCTATAAAGAGCTGCAATGCAGTTTTTATGTTTGGTGATTTTATCATAAATTCACCATTATATTATGGACACTTAAAAATAGAATGTACCTGTTGTGGACCATTTCTTTTCATGGCATCAAAATGGAAAAATCCTTTTAGTAAAAAATGCCCTGGGAGTTAATATGAGGTTCAGAAGTTATGAACCCAATCACAGAAGTGAAACTGTTATGGCACTAAGGCTGACCTTCTCCTTACTCTCATTTGCAATCCCACATTAGTCGCTTGAAAAATTTGGCACCTCAAATCTCAATGTTGGTAACATAACTTGAAAAGAATCAGCCTTATCTGATGACCTGCGTCTAATCTGACATATGCAGTTTGTAGCAGAATTGTTTGAAACAATCAGCATGTCATCATAAAATTTTAAGTGGAACACATTAAATGTCACAATGTCTTGTTTACTTATTGCACTTCTTGAAAAACCCACCACCTGCAGATAGTTTCTGGTTGTGGTCAGTAAATGTGGTTTCACTTTCTGTCTTTCTGAGCAGCTTTTACTGTCTGGGGAAAGTTTAGTAATGTTTGATCTTTGGTTGAGGCATCTGCCAAAATGATACCTATATGACTGTGATTGGTCAGGACTGACACGATAAGAGGGAACATGCCCTGACTTGTTGCTAAATAATTCCATAGTGGGTGTATGAGGGCCTCCGTGTGTAGTGCAGAATAGTAAGACTGTATACTAGCTAAAGGATGGAGGAGATAACTTGTTCATGGAAAAAAGCAGAGGTGCAATTCATCAGACTCAGCAGTATCAAGTCATGTGCGGTTTGAATCTGTGATTCTTACGATGATGACTTGATGTCAAAAGAGAAAACAGAGGAGTTTCACAACTGTTTGTAGAGTATTTCTGCTTTTTTAACTGATGAAATACTTTCATCTTGAGTGAATCAGCGTTTCGATGGTGAAACAGAGAAAAAGTAATTGTTGTGAATTTCATGTGAATTGACCTTTAGTCCAAAATAATTTAAAACGAGTCTGGACCAGGGTGGGCAAAGTACACAATATCTGACCTTGCAGAGCAGATGAACGAGCCATATTTAATGTTTTAACATACAACATTTGTGAGTGGTGCATGTTTCCTTTATATTCCTATATATTTTATACACATACATACATACATACATATATCTATCTATCTATCTATCTATCTATCTATCTATCTATATATATATATATATATATATATATATACATACATACATATACATATACATATATATATATATATATATATATATATATATATATATACATACATATATATATACATATATATATATATATCACTATTTACATTGTAGATTCTCACTGAAGGTATCAAAACTATGAATGAACACATGTAGAATTATGTACTTAATAAAAAAAGTGTGAAATAAATGAAAACATGTCTTATATTCTACTTTCTTCAAAGTAACCACCCTTTGCTCTGATTACTGCTTTACACACTCTTGGCATTGTTTTGATGAGCTTCAACAGATAGTCACCTGAAATGGTTTCCAACAGTCTTAAAGGAGTTCCCAGAGATGCTGAGCACTTGTTGGCCCTTTTGCCATCACTCTGCGGTCCGGCTCACCACAAACCATCTCGATTGGGCTCAGGTCCGGTGACCGTGGAGGCCAGTCATCTGGAGTAGCACTCCATCACTCTCCTTCTTGGTCAAATAGCCCTTACACAGCCAGGAGGTGTGTTTGGGGTCATTGTCCTGTTGAAAAATAAATGGTGGTCCAACTACATGCAAACCAGATGGGATAGCATGTCGCTGAAGGCTGCTGTGGTAGCCATGCTGGTTCAGTATGCCTTCAATTTTGAATAAATCCCCAACAGTGTCATCAGCAAAGCAGCCCCACACCATCACACCATAGACTCCATGCTTCACAATGGGAACCAGACATGCAAAATCCATCTGCTCACCTTTTCTGCATGGCACAAATACACGGCGGTTGGAACCAAAGATCTCAAATTTGGACTCATCAGCTGCTGTGGTTCTGTGTGATATTTATCTGGTCTCTAATCTGAGCTGCTGTTAACTTGCGATTTCTGAGGCTGGTGACTCAGATGAACTCTTTCTCAGCAGCAGAGGTGACTCTTGGTCTTACTTTCCTTGAGCGGTCCTCATGTGAGCCAGTTTCGTTGTAGCCCTTGATGGTCCTTTAGACTGCCCTTGGGGCACATTCAAAGTTTCTGCAATTTTTTTGGATTGACTGACCTCCATTTCTTAAAGTAATGATGGCCACTTGTTTCTCTTAACTTCGCTGATTGGTTTTTGCCATAATATTAATTCTAACAGTTGTCTAATAGGGCTGTCGGCTGTGCATCAGCCTGACTTCTGAACAACACAACTGATGGTCCCAACCCCATTTATAAGGCAAGAAATTCCATTAACTAACCCTGACAAGGCACAACTGAGAAGTGAAAACCGTTTCAGGTGGCTACCTGTTGAAGCTCATAAAGAAAATGACAAAAGTCTGCAAAGCAGTTGAGATAGAGTAATACTCTGAGAGATATTCCTGGTTTAATAGCTTCTATTGACAGAGCTCTGGTCAGAGAGAAGGGCACGGAGAGACCTTTCAGGAAGCTTTAATGTTGACGTTGAAGGGGATGTGATGCAGGATAAGTACAGTAGGATACAGAGATTGTGTGAGTGTGGTTTTTAATCATGCATGCACACGATGAAATCTCCGTTGAGAAGCGCTCAATACGGCGGAGATGAACCGATAAAAGGAAGTGACGTCATAACTGACACACCTTCACAATAAACTAAAGGAAACCTAAAACACTTTCCGACATAGCCGCCCCCAAATTTAGTAATAAATTTGAAATCAAAAGGAAAGTCTAACTTAATTGGTGTCCTCTTCATCCTCCCAGGCTGGCAGCCGCACAAGACGCACGACTGGGCGCAGGTAGGTTTGTCCCTTGATCTTAACGTCAGCTGCTCTGACTCGTCCATCCGAGCCTGGCCGGATCTTCACCACTCTCCCGATCGGCCACTGAGCTCTGGGTAGCTGTGAATCAACCACCATCACCACCTGACCAGTAGTCAGATTGTCGGTGTCCTTGTGCCACTTTGATCGCTTCTGAAGGTCCGGGAGGTGACGACGGATGAAGTTGAACCAGAAATGGTCTGCCAGGATTTGGCTGTGGTGACATCTTCTTTTGCTGAGAAGGTCACTGGATGCATAGACAGCATGTGGGAGCGATGCATCCCGTCGTCCCATCAGCAGTAGATTTGGTGTGACTGAATCGAGGTCAGCAGCGTCGGAGGAGATATACCCAAGCGGCTTTGCATTGAGTATTCCTTCTACTTCGATCAGCACAGTCTGCAGTACAGGTTCAGCAATGGTGCGGTCCTGCAGGATGACTTGGAGAGCACCCTTGATCGACTTGATCTCTCGCTCCCATGTCCCCCCAAAGTGTGGAGAACCAGGAGGGTTGAAACGGAACTCTATCTTCTGACTGGCCAGCTGCTCTTGGAGAGGAATTTCCAAAGCAGCAAAGCTGGCCTGAAGTTCTTCAGCTCCACCTCTGAAGTTGGTTCCTCTGTCAGCTAGGATTTCGAAGGGCTTCCCACGACGAGCAATGAAGAGACGAAGGGCCATTAGAAAGGCATCGGTGTCCATGCTCTCCAGTAGGTCAAGGTGGACACAGCTTGTTGTCATGCACTTAAAAATCAGCCCCCACCTCTTCTCTGTGCGTCGGCCAATCTTGACGGTATAGGGCCCAAAGCAGTCAACTCCGGTCGACCAGAAAGGTGGCTTGTACAAACGGAATCTGGTGGAGGGCAGATCTGCAATCTGAGGGACCACAGGAGCAGCACGCCACTTCTGGCATTCAACGCAGCTGTGCTGGTGATGTTTGATGGACTCTCTTCCCGGGGGATCCAGTATCTTCTTCTGATCCCGCTCAGGTCCGGGGTGTAGGAGCTCACGGTCATATCTCTTAATGAGCAGCTTGGTGACAGGATGTTTGGGATCGAGGATGATGGGATGTATGACATCAGCATTGAGGTCTTCTGCTCTCCGTAATCTACCTCCCACTCTCATCAGACCAACTGCTTCATCGTATTCGGGGGACAGCATGAGCAGGCGACTCTGCCTCGAGATTGGCTTACCAGCAGAGAGTGTTTCCACCTCTTCAGGGAAGGATTCGCTCTGGGCTTGTCGAAGGACATGTAGCTCTGCTGCTAGGACTTCAGCTGCTGTCATAGCAGGTTTGCTCTGGTCTTTGGCTGCCCCGTGAAGGTTCTCATGGGTGGCCTTGAGGAGACTGTCCCAGTTGTCAATGTTGGACATAGGTGTCGTGGTTGGAGTGCAGGTGGTGGTTCCACAGAACACAGCTTTCCAAAGTTCGTCCTCATCTGCTTCTTGAGCTTCTCCGTACCACAACACTGGCCAGGAGTCTGGATGTTGTCTGTGGAAAAGGGGACCTTGACTCCACCGGTTTGTCTGGCTGAGCTCAAGCAAGGATTTGCCGCGTGTTAGGTCATCGGCTGGGTTCTCTGTGGTGCACACATACCGCCACGTGGAGCCTTCGGTGAGTTCTTGAAACTCTGCGACTCTAGTTCCTACAAAGACCTTATAACGGCATGACTCGGACTTCAGCCATGTTAACACTGTTGTAGAGTCAGTCCAGAGGACAACGTGTTGGAAAGGGAGCGACAGTTCTGTTATCGCCACTTTAGCCAGCTGGGCTCCAGCTAAAGCTGCACACAGTTCAAGGCGTGGCATGGACAGCTGTTTGCAGGGGCTCACTCGTGATCGAGCCATCAGAAATGCCACATGGATATCACCTTGGCTGTCTTGGATTTGGAGACATGCGACTGCCCCGTAAGCTCTTTCTGAGGCGTCGCAGAAGATATGTGCTTCTTGCTGGAGTGCCTCAGCATCTGCTACAGGTGGAACGTAACATTGGGGGATTTCCACTTGTGGGAGATGGATCAGTTCACTCTCCCACTGGGTCCAGACATCCAGCAGAGCCTCTGGTCGGATCAGTTCATCCCAGCCAACTCCCATTCTCCATAGGTCCTGAACGAGAATCTTTGCCCGGGTGGTGAAAGGAATGAGGTAGCCAAGAGGATCATACTGAGTGGCCATCACTTTGTAGACATTCCTCAAGGTTGGCTGTGAATACTCAACTGGTCTGTGCTGGTACCCTAGGCGATCAGTGAGGCAGTTCCAGCAAAGGCCTAAAGCTGGCTCTTCTGGATCTTGACGGTACTGAGAAAGCCAGAGTTCAGTGCTTGCAGCTTTTGCTTCTGCTGGAAGGTGTTCCACAACAGTGAGGATGTTACTGGCCCACTGCCTTATCTCAAAGCCTCCATCGGAGAACAGCTTGCGCATTTGATCTATTATGGTCTTGGCCTCCTCCGCACTTGTGACACTGGTCAAACAGTTGTCGACGTAGAAAGCGGTTTCCACAAGGTGTAGGATGTCCTCATTGCCTCTGCTATTGTCTTTCACGAACCTCTGAAGGGCGTACGTGGCACAGCAAGGACTACACGTGGTCCCAAATGGCAAAACCTGACACTCGTACACCGTTGGTTCCTCCTCCTTGTTCATACCTCTCCAAAGGAAACGAAGAAGAGGCTTGTCTTCTGGTAGTAGGCGAACTTGATGAAACATCGCTTTGATGTCACCACTTATAGCCACACTCTGTTTCCGGAACCGAAGAAGTACTCCAAGGAGGGTAGGTCCTAAGGTCGGACCCGGTAGGAGTTGGCTGTTGAGACTTTTGCCATTATGCTGGTAGGAACAGTTGTGGACAATCCTTTGCCTTACCATTATGGTGGACGACATGGTGCGGCAGGTACCAGGACTCTTCGGAGGCATCTACTGTTTCAGGAGGTAGAGGTTCAACATAGCCCAACTGCTCGAGCTTCTGTATCTCTTGACAGTAGGTGTTAGCTAAAGAAGTATCTTTGGCTAGACGGCGTTCTGTGCTCCGTAGCTGGGGGAGCAGTGTGTGCTTAGGAGCACAGAGTGTGGGGCTCGCCTTGCGTCTCTGTAGTGGAGTGGCGTACCTTGTTACTCCGTCCACTTCTACTTTGACTGTGTGCTGTTCTAGCAGTTCTAGAGCCTGCTGATCTTCTTTGGAGCGAGTAGCCGCTTTGGTGTTAGTAAAAGGGGTTATGTCGACTTCCCACAAACGTTCAACATGTTGCCGCAACTCTGAGTGGGGAGACATGGCAAAGTAACAGTGAGGATATTCACCAGGGAGGTGATTCAGGTTGGCTGGACCTTGCAGTGTCCAACCAAGAGCTGTACACACTGCGAGGGGACTCCCAGGAGGACCAACTCGTACAAGTTTCTTGGGAATGAGCAGATGTGGAAAGTCGGAGCCTATGAGCAAAAGTGGTTGGACTTTGTCGACCATTGGGAGTGGAAGACCTTTCAGGTGGGAGTACTTGCGCACAAGTGACTGCACAGGATAGGCATGTTCAGACAGACTCAGTTCATCAGCAGTGAAGGCGTGATGAATGTTATACCTCTGTTTAGGTGCATGGGCTGGAGAGATGTCGAACGAGACAGCAGCTCCTTGTAGCTGGATCACCTCATGGTGGACGGTACGCAAAGGCAATCTCTCTGGCTCTTTGGTTAGGTGAAGGTCCTGGACTGCTGAGGGGAGGATGAGAGTTCTCTCTGAGCCATCATCGAGGATAGAAAACCCTTCCAGGGAGTCCCCTTCATTATACAGGCGAACCTTCAGCAACTTCAGCATGACTTTCTGTGGTCGACTCGGGCGGTCAATGTAGAAAGTGTTTGGAGTAGTGCTAACCATTAGCACCTTCTTAGCGTCTTGATTACATACTTCATGAAGCACAGTAAGGTGTTGTTGTTTGCATACTTCGCAGGGCTTCTTGAGAGTACATTCGTCAGGTTTGTGGTTCCTGCCACATCTCCGACAGCCTCGGTCCTTGATCCATGCCAAAATCTCTGTCGGGGTGAGCGACTTGAACCTCGGGCACAAGCTGAGGTAATGCGCTCGGTTATCGCAGTATGGGCAATAAGGCTTCACACTGGGTTTAGCTTTGGGTGACTTAGTGCTGCGAACAGAATCTGGAGGAGCTACTTTAGCTTGAATTTCTGTGTTGTAGTAAACACTGGATGTATGAGCTTGTGATTTCCTTTGACTCTTTACCGGCTTGGACTGATCTTGGAACATAAGAGCTGCTCTGGAGGAAATACGCTTAGCTTGTGACTTCAGCTGGAGCCAAGCAGAGAAATCACTGAGTGTGTAGGTCTGATCCGTGCCGGTCCTCAGGATGCCGTGGTTTAGACTGTACTCCACAAACCCATCTCGATAGTTGGCAGGCAGTTTACTGAGCAGCCTATCGACGTGGGAGCCACATAGCAGGTCATAACCATTCTCACCCTCGAGGGAGCGAAGCATGCCCACTAGAGCCTGTACTGAAAGGGCAAAGTTGTCGAAGGCCTCTGGATCTCCAGATCTTACTGGAGGTGAGTTCAGGATCGCACCCAGCTCACTCTGCATGAGCTGACGTGGCTGTCCATATTTATCTTGGAGGGCCTGAAAGGCTGAAGTGTACGGTCTAGGGTCGTGCATGTATGCTTGAGCTAGCTTGTAGGCGCAGGGCAGCTTCAAGTGATCGAGAAGAACTTGATATTTAAACTGCTCTGTGAGATGGGAGTGTGGGTTGAGCAGGTTGTCCAGAGCCATCTTGAGCAGGGCAAAATCAGACTCTTTCCCTGAGGAGAAGTGAGGTAGAGCAGGTCTTGGAAGGCCATATGAAGTGGCGACTAGGAGCTCCATAAGGTCTGTGCCTGGTGTCGTCCTGTAACCTGGGAGTGGCGCTGTCACCTGTTGGGGCAAAGGTGGCATTGCAGTGTGAGGATAAGGCCATGTATTGGCAGCCTGTAACACTGGTTGTTGTGGAGCAGGTGCAGCCACATGTTGACCCTGGGCTTGGCTGTAGACCAGTTGTGGTTGGCTAATGGAGGTCACAGGTCTGGATACAGATGGCGGCGGAGCACATGCTGTGGTGAAGTAGGCAGGCTGCGGCTGGGTAGGGAGACCATTAGTAGAAGGAGCCGTCACTTGTCGAGCAGGCTGGACTCTTACGGATACTGACGTAGATGAGACAGGTGGCACTGTGGCTGGATTGGGAATTGGTAGTGGAGCATGGCTTGTTGGCGTAGAGTGGAGTGGTCCAGGTACACTCTGTGAGTGAGGTGGGAGAGCCTGGGCTGTAGCTAAGGACTTGGGGTTGAACTCACATTCACTGAGGGGCCTGGAGGATGTAGAACTCTTAATCCCTTCTTCTTGCAGAAAGGACGCTATTAGGGCTGCTTGCGCCAATTCCATTTCCTTCTCTTTGAGTCGCCGTTGCAACATCTGATGCTTGGCTATAGCCTCTTTACTCTTGTCTGCCATCTCCGCTTTCTCATCAAGCAGACGTCTCTGTCGCTCTTTTTCCCTGAGGAGCTCTTCCTTTCATTGAGAGCATCCCTAGCTTCTTTGTCTAGAAGATTACATTGCTCATCAATTAGAGTCTGCTCCGTGATCTGCCTTTGCACTTCTGCAAGCTCCATACGTTTTACCTGTTCCTCCAACATTGCACTCTGTAGGTCGGTCAGCCCATCCTTAATGGACCTCTTGGTGCTTGAGTGAGCGCTGGATTGGGTTCTCGCTCTACTACGACGAGAAGACACTGAGGATCGGCTTGACGGGGGTCTCCCAGGAAATGACACTGACGGTAGATAACTGACCGTGTCGCGTGGAGCTGGGGCTGTTGCACCATGTTCCTCTGTCGTAGAGGTAGGAGGTACTGTGACTCCTGGAACATATCCGACTTCGAAGTCATCAAGGTATCCTGGTAGATGTCTCTCCCGCTGGGGTCTAGAACTCACTGCTGGGTCTGCAGATGGTTGTTCTGTCTCCATATTGTCTCCAGAAAGCTATTACCATCCGGCTCGAAGGACCATGTGATAGAGTAATACTCTGAGAGATATTCCTAGTTTAATAGCTTCTATTGATAGAGCTCCCGTCAGAGAGAAGGGCACGGAGAGACCTTTCAGGAAGCTTTAATGTTGACGTTGAAGGGGATGTGATGCAGGATAAGTACAGTAGGATACAAAGATTGTGTGAGTGTGGTTTTTAATCACGCATGCACACGATGAAATCTCCGTTGAGAAGCGCTCAACACGGCGGAGATGAACCGATAAAAGAAAGTGACGTCATAACTGACACACCTTCACAATAAACTAAAGGAAACCTAAAACACTTTCCGACAGCAGTAATCAAAACAAAGGGTGGTTACTTTGAAGAAACTAGAATATAAGACATGTTTCCATTTATTTCACACTTTTTTGTTAAGTTCATAATTCCACACATGTTCATTCATAGTTTTGATACCTTAAGTGAGAATCTACAATGTAAATAGTGATGAAAAAAAGAAAACACATTGAATGAGAAGGTGTGTCCAAACTTTTGGCCTGTAGTTATATATATATATATTTATTTACAAATAATAACATTACAAAGTTCTCTCCATAAAAAAATATATTTTTGCTTCAGACATGCTTGCACGGTGTTTGTTTCATGTGTCTGACTTCCTGTTCTCCACTACATTACTTAACTGGCCTGTAATGAATGTGATTGACAAATTACTTAAACCCAATGCTGGATTTATGTTTGAAAGGTGCTGCTCATTCACAAACCCTTTCTATGGGTTCTTTCCGAGATGGATTTAGGAAAAAAACATTGATAGGTTCATATGGTGTGTCAGGTAACACAATTTAATTCCACTTAATACATTTTTAATATTCTCTGTCAAATATTACCCCAGTACAAGTTAAAAGTTCCTTCTTCAACTTATTGTTAGTTCTCAAGAGTTTGAGTACTTGATCGTTTAAATTGTAGCTCAAAAGAATCTCAGAAGTAGTATGTTCACAGACTTTGTGCTCTCAAGAAAAAACATTTTTGTAATCTTCTGCTCTAAATGTATTTTGAGAGAAGTTCATACATTTTTTAACCTTTTCTTCCCAACAGATTTCCAGATATGCACCGACACAATAACAGGAATGATAAAAATTAATTAAACACAATTATGGCCATGAATCTTATGTAACAGCTAATTTAACAAGAAGTCAAAGATCTGTAGTTGCTCACTTGAGAACAGGAATCCTCCCACTTGCTCTTGAAGTTGGCAGATTTAAAAACATCCAGGAGGAACACAGACTTTGGGAATTATGTGAATTAGGTGAAGTCGAGAACGAAACACATTTTCCTCTGTATTGTCCTTTTTACGATGAGTTGAGAGCTCCTCTGATGAATGAAATGTAAGTTAAAAGTCCTGATATGTTTTGGTGTACTGACGATGAAAGACTGAAATGGTTGTTTAGTTATAATATTAATAAATTGGCCTCCTTTGTATCCAGAGCCTGGAAAAAACATCAGGATAGTTTATTTTTATGAGATTATTATTTCCTCTTTGTGAATGTCTACAATGATCTCTGAACTTGATGACTAAATAATGGTGTCTTGTAAGCCCGCTGGGCTGGGCATATTGTACATGCATGACACAATAATAAAAATAAAATCAATCAATCAATAGGAACAAAAACAATACCTGAAGAACTGGATGTAACCCGACATGGAAAAGTTTAGGTAGATGGATGGATGGATGGATGGATAAATGGGTGAACAGAGCCATAAAAAGACAAGCTGATGGACTGATGGAAGGCAGGTAGACAGATGGATGGACAGAATGACAGACATGCATTTGAAGAGCAGACAAGGACTTTGGCTTGCTTGTAAGTATGGATGGATGGATTAAATAATAAAAGTTAGAATAATGCATTTATGTATGGATGGGAGAATGGATGATTTGTATCAAGATGTATGGATGGATGTACTGACAAGCTGATGGACAATCCAACAATGTCCAACAGGTATGAGGATGAATGGATGAGAAGAGGATGGATGGAAGTATCAGATGGATGGATGGATTAATAGACTGACAGACAATATGCTGTTTGATGGATGGAGTGATGAAAGGAATAGAGATGGATAAATAGAAAGACAAATGAATGGACAAGCAGTAGGTAGGTCAGTAAATGGATAGATGAATGGATAACTGGATGGATTGACAAATGGACTGATGTATAGATGGACACCTTGTAAGTAAATGGATGTGTGGACAATGGATAGATGCTTATACAGATGTCCGGACAGATAGATGTACAGATAGACAGTGGGTAGTTGGATGGATGAATAAATGAATGGATTATGGATGAACAGATGGACAGAAAGACAGACATCAGATTGATGAATAGGTGGATGGATGACTAATGGGTAGTTTTATGAAAGGGTAGAAGAATGGATAATGGATTCAGGCATTTGATAGTGGTCTGGTGAGCTGGCAAAATGATGGACAAATAAACAATTGGTTGGTTTACAAATTGATTGACCAACAGATTAGTGAAGAAATGGGTGGACAGACAGACGGTTGGCAGGTGGGTGGAATGATGGACAAATATATGAAGGGACTTAAGGACGTGGAGACAGCCAGTATCTGAAGTTCTATATTTATTTGGTTTGAAACAGTACACTTATGTGAAGCTCAAACTTAAATAAAAACTGTATTTTTACTGATAGATTTAGTTACTGCTTTAACATCACAGCAATCTGCTACTCTGTGTATATGGGTCAGTTTTATTTCATACTTAATTGTGTTACTGAAATGAGTAACTTGTTGACTTGTAAAACTCCAGCTGTTCCCAGACACAAAAAAAAGTGCACTCAAATATTATTATTATTATTATTATTATTATTATTATTTTTATTATTATTATTATTATTATTAATAAAAATTAATAATAATAATAATAATAATAATAATATTGTTATTATTCTTCGTATTATTATTGTTGTTGTTGTTTTTATCATTGTTATTATAAGGTTCTTCTTATTTTCACTTCAATAGATTTACAGAATACTGCAATTTAACATGTATGGCAGTTTAGTCAAATTAAACTGTGCTTTTACTCATATTGAGTAGCCTATTTGTGTGCCCCTTGATGACTTACATTATAACAAAGCTGTAGGGGTTATGGTTAGAAGCTCAAAAATGTCATATCTTTAAATGTTAACTATTAAACCATCTTAGCCACCAGAAAAAGAACAACAACTGTTCTTATTCCAGCCATTTTGAATTAACTTTTATCCTTTGTGTTGACCTTGTTTGATTCTGATCTGATTCTGGTCACTACATGATAAAATAGAGCCATCTAGTGGAGGTACATCAATAACACACAAACAAAGACACTATATACTGAAAGCAAACATAACATCTCAGGCTGTAAAAATGAATTAGGAAAACACTGCATCTCTTGTATGAAAGCCAAAAAAAACCCCGTATACAACTCATTTTAAAAACAGTTGTCTCCACATCAGATGTACATAACAGTGACAACACGATGCTGATTTCTCACTTTGTCAAAAGGTAGAAAAAAGATTGCTTCACCACCGAAAAAAAAAAAGCATTTTCTTGATCATTTTGGTGCAGGTATCATCCTGATTCCTGTCACAACTATTAGTAGGAATTTTATCTGCATGGTCATTGTGTGATGTAAATCAGGGGTACTTATCAGGTGGCTTGGGGAAATATAAGGCCTTGATCCTCTCTTGATGTGACTCATTCTTAAGGTGCGTTCACACCAGACGCTACCTGGGGGGTATTCCAGAAAGCAGGTTCAGTGAAAACTCTGAGAATGTTAAGCTTGAAATCAGGGAATCTCTGGGTTTCCAGTTCCAAGAAGAGAGGTAAGTGAAACCCGACCGAGTTAAGCCTGCCTCTTCCCTTCTGCCGTGTGCAAGTTATGGCTTACCCATTTGAAAGGAATCCAATCGACATCTAGGCACAATTAATTCATGCTGCCTTGCGTGGAGAGAGGCTCTTCAGACCCTGTCTGGATGTGCTTTCATTCCAGGGGGAGTTTTTGATGAAGCGGTATCGTTTCATGCACAAATCAATCATATTATATTTATATGTATATAAGTATATATATATATATATATACATATATATGTGTGTGTGTATATATATATATATATATGTATATATATATCTATATATATATATGTATATATATATATATATATATAGATATATATATACATATATATATATATATATATATATATATATATATATATATATATATATATATATATATATATATATATATATATATATATATATATATATATATATATATATATATATATATATATATATACATATATATATACATATATGTATATACATATATGTGTATATATATATATATATATACATATATATATATATATATATATAATGGAAAATATATATAAAAAAAATGGAAAAGTACCGTACTGGAGTTAAAGGCTATTTTCTCCACCTACAAGAACTCAAATCAAAAAGTAATAGCACAGTTTAAGAGTCGCTACATAGACAATTTTTAAGTGCATAAACCTTTGGAAATTTAAAGTTTTATCCGGTCCGCTAAATCCCTCCGCCGTAGTTAGCTAGCGGAGAGCTAGCGGTTTTCAAACACCTTTTTAGACTAATTAAAAGCACATTATAAGACAAATACTTCTGAGATGGGTTTTGTGATGCTTCCCTTGATGCAGAAACAGATGTGCATCATCTAGAACTCAGCTGCACAGAAATCGTTGCGTGTGTGAGAGACACACACACTCACTAGTAGTCTGCACTGTTATGATCAACAAACAGCCTCCTCTACTCTGCTTATTTGTCTCTGACAGATCATTATTACTTACTTTGAGCAGAAAACTGTCATTATGTCCCACCTGAAGATGCTAGCATGTATGTTTTGATCAGCTGAGAGGGGAAGGGGCAGAGTGTCTTAGAAGGGGCGGTGAGACACTCTGCCCCTTCCCCTCTCAGCTGATCAAAACATACATGCTAGCGTCTTCAGATGGGTCTTCAGATGGGACATAATGACAGTTTTCTGCTCAAAGTAAGTAATAATGATCTGTTTTTGGACGAATAATGCAGTTTTAGGAGCGGCGCTATACATGCCCCGTGTGCTACCATTATACGGATGTCCACCGCTCGATTTTGGATCTAAATATCTCCCGAAGCACTGTTTGGATCAGGAAGCCTTCTGGGTGAGTATATTGTTCTACTTCATTCTATAAACAATGTGAAAGCTATAGAAACCGAACTTATCCTTTAAGTTTTATTTTAGAACCTCTATCAGTCATGGGCAAAGCCTTTCTATTCTCAGCCTAAAGACAATCTTAGATATTCATGACCATGCATATTTTTCAGGTAGCCATGAAAAAAAAATATAATCTTATCTTATATTATCTATAAGATAAGAAAATGTTCAAAATTGTCCATTACATTCACAAAGTGATTAGACAGAGGATCAATCAGATCAGATCAATATTTGGTTTGGTTTCCCTTCAAACAAGCATCGACTCCCCCAGGTAGATTTGCACAGTGATTTTAAAGGAACTCAGCACATGAATTGTTCAAAACATCTTCAAGAACCAATCACAGATCTAGGATCCTAAGCAGAACCTTTCTGGTGTCGTATAGCTGCTTTGACTTTTGTTGCTAAGACATTTAACTGTCTCCCACCCCACCTTGGTAGCAGAGTTTGTCTGTTCCTCTCTCAGTTTTAAGCTGTCTCTATTTTTTTATTTTAGATTTAGAGTTTCAACCTAAATATAAAGAAGATGATTACAAGCACTTTTACTGTTATAATTAGTAAACTTAACTCCTGATCATAATCCTTCAGAATCCCCAACTCTGTGAGAACTTCTTAAACTCCACATACGCCTAAAATGTTTTTGCTGTGTACTTGACTAAAATTCTATATTAATAACGTTTGATTAGGACCATGACAAAAAGTTTTTTGTTCCACAAACAATATTAGTAGTAATCCAAAAATCCATTGACAAAAACAAGCAAACAAAAATCTATTTGTTGATGAAATAAGCACCATGTTAACTTCCAGGTTTCCTCACAATATTACATCACCCCTGCACCACCCATAACTGACAATAAATAGGGGATTATATGGATCCACCTGCTAAGGACAGCCTGGTGTGCCTGGCTTGTGTCTAGATGACACGTTACTGATTTCTCAGGTCCTATGCTCACTTCTGTCCTGTTTCCCCCGGGACATACAGAACCTCTCCTGTTCTGTTGTCTTATCCTCAGACAGTCTGCCCTCCTTATCCGCCATTGTTTCAAGATTTTTAAATTACATTTTTTAATGTTTTCTTAATGTCAACAATGTTGGTTAAATACAATACACAATATATGGTATTTAATCATTTTGGTTCTTCATGTACCATTCGAACCATTAGAAGATAAGAAGGTTATTGGTGAAACTCCTATTATAAGGTCCTTGTGTGGATTCTACATAAAACCCTTGAAACATAAAAGGGTTCTCAGTGGATCTCCCTGTGTGGGATCTAGATGAAACCCTGGGTGGAAGGGTTCTGGATTGAACCCTCAGTATGGGTTATCAGTGAAACCACTACACCATTGCAAAGTTCTTTGTAGATCATCTCATAGGGGGTTCTGGGTGGAACCTTTCACAAATGGTGGGGGTATAATCCTTTATGTTTGGTTCTAGGTGGAGCCCTCTGGAAGGGGTCCAGGTGGAACCTTTACAAAGGATTCCAACAGGAACCAAAAAAGGTTTTCCTATGAGGACAAGCCAAAGAACCTTATATAATTCCAGTCAGCATACCTTTACTTCTAAGGGTGTATGAACTTCATTGTTTTATCTGCAAGAATTCACTCCCTTTGAATTTGGTGCCTGTAACAGGGTCCAACACAGCTGGGACAGGTTGCATGATTACCACTTTGCTACATCAGCTTTCCATTTAACAACACTCAAAAAGCATTTGGGAACTGGTGACATTAGTTGTTTAGGTTTCCAGGTGTAATTCTTGTCTACTGTTCCTTGATGTGTGACTTCAGTTGATTAGCAGTCCAGGTTGCTGGTGTTTTATTTTGCACTTAATTAATACCCCGCACATTTTCAATGGGAGACAGGTCTGGATTGTAGGTAGGCCAGTCTAGAACCACCACTCTTTCACTACAAAGCTACATTGTTTTAACACATGCAGAATGTGAATTGGCACTCTCTTGCTGAAACAAGCTGGAGCATCCCTGGGAGATGCACTTGGACTGCAGCATACATGGCTCAGAAAATCTTTATGTACCTTTCCGTATTAATGGTGCCTTCCCAGATGTACAAGTTACCCATGCAATGGACACTAACACAACCCATACCATCATAGATGCTGACTTTTGCCCTCTGTGCTGGTACAGCTCAAGATGATCCTTTTCCTCTTGGTCACATGGTTTCTGAAATCAATTTGAAAGGTAGACTTGTCAGACCACAGCACGCTTTTTCACTTCGGTTAATCCATCTAATGTGCACGGGCCCAGAGAAGCTGCCAGGTGATGTTGATATATGACTTCTGCTTTGCATGGTAGAGTTTTAGCTTGAAGATGTAGTGATGAACTTTGTTAACTGACAATGGTTTACAAAAGTGTTCCTGATCCCACATGGTAATAACCTTTACAGAATGAGGGATTGAAGGTCAAAAGCATTCATTGTTGGTTTTAGACTTGTTGTTGACTTGTAGAGATTTCTCTGTATCCTCTGAATCTTTACATTATATTATATTATGGATTGTAGATGCTGAAATCCCTAAATTCCTTGCTATTTTTTCAACTGGTGGACTATTTGATCATGCAGTTGTTCATGAAGTAGTGAAACTTACCCCCATCCTTCTGTGCCCTATGATGAGACTCACCTGTTTCTAATGAACCTGTTTACCTGTATTTGTTCCAATCAGGTGGATTTTGAGCATTCTTTAAGTTACCCAGTTTTTGGTCAGGTAAATTATGGTTAACATTCTTGAATTTGCAATGAGTAGAAACAAATGTGTAGTAAAGACAGTAAATGCTCTGCCTCTGTCATACACTAGGTGGCAGGGCAGATCTAACACACATTACCACACACAGTGAATGAGGTCTCACTAAATACCAACCAACAAATCATTCAGATAGATAAAGCAAAGTGGCTGGTTTCTGGAATAAAAATAAGATGGAAGATACTTTTATTTCTGTCCTTTGGAGTTTAATGAGCTTCCTCAGGGGAAATACAATATCATGTGTTCAGGGTGTTATTTGTCTGTCTGTAGCCTACTTATCAGTCTGCATTAGCAGGCAGACAATAATCAATAACGTGGAAAAATCAAATCAGCAAACAGTCTTGCATGTATAAAGGCAATGATGGTGCAACAATAGGCTGTGAAAGGAAGTGACTGGCAATGATATTTTTAAATGTATAATATTCATAAGATGCTCCTGAAATTAGTTTCCCACAACAAAGCATTTTAACTCGAATTCTGACTTGATATTATTGTAACTTAGTTTGTAAATACTAAGGCAACCACATCTTTAATCGTGTAATAACTTGAATTCCCAAAATGTGGGTGTATTAGTACTGAATTGCTCAGGTTCATACTGTTGCCTTGCATTGTGTTAACATTTTTATGACATTTTATCTTATAGCTTTGACATTTAATTTTGTAATTTATGTTTTTTCTCAAAGTGCATTCAGTAATCTTAAAATAGTTATTTTTTTAAATGATTTTTAAATGGCTTTTTAAACATTTTATCCCATGGGTATGACTTTGCATTGCATTTTAATATATGACTTTTTTTTTTTTTTTTTTTTTTACCAATTTACTTGACAATACACCTTGCAGTTTTAAAATGAAATATACAAAATGACTCTAACAATGTGTCTCAAAATGTTTACTTTTATTATCTTGAAAACTGATATTTATCTTGTAATTTTGACCTAAAATCACAATTAATTCTTTAATCTCATAGGTATCACTATTTAAATAACTTTCAACATCAATACGTTTCTTGAAATTTTTTTGTGTTTGTCTCCAGATATTTTTTATTATTTTTCTTACATTTAAATATTGTTTATTCAATAATATGATTCACCACTGTAATTTTGCAATTTATTAAATAATCATGACTCTGTGTTTCATTAAGCTTACATTTTATCCAAACACTAAGGCTATTTATCCCACATTTATGACTTTCTTTTTGTATTTATGACTTTTTGTTATTTGTTTGATGTCTTGTCTAAAAGGGGCCTTTGCAATCCCCCCCAAAATACTTTTAATATCATGATCACAATATTACATATTACTCTTTATTAAGATGTTTTGACTTATTTCTTTTTATCTCAGAACTTCAAACTTTTGTTATATAACTTTTTATCAAATGAATTTGACCTTTTTAACCCTTTATCTGTGAATCTGATCAGCCTAAATTGGCATGACGAAGTTTGTCACATGACAGTCATGTTTACACCTTTCATCCAAAATATTTGATGTCTTATTTTGTAATTTCCCCCTTTTTTTCTTGCCAAGTATGGCTTTTAATCCTATGATAGTAATTTAATGTGATAAATTGGTCTTTCTCTCAAATTTATGACACTTTGTTTATAAATCAGATGTTTATGTTCTAAAATTTGTCATTTTTTGTTTATGACTTCTATTCTCACAGTTATGAATTTTGTCTATTACTTTGACTTTTCCTTTTAAAATATGACTTTGAAAATCATAATATTGAAAATATTGTTAAGTTTTTACTAAATTCTTACAATATTTTTTTCAGAAGTTGATGTCTTAAATTGTAATCTGATTATTCATCTGTTGATCTTAAACTGTCGTTTTGATTGACTCTTCCCTCTCAGCAGAGATAGGCTATTGTTTTTCTATGGCCAGACATGTCATATATTACATTTTCAACTTTTAAACTTGGCTCTTTATGAAGACTTTTGGCTCATAATTTAGTCTTTATATTTCACAAGTTACCATTTTACTTTATCGTCTTTACGGGCTGTCTAACATTTTTCCTTCAATTTTGTTCCAGTGACCTGAAATCTCCTCACTTTGACTTTTATTCAGAAGTGTTAGATTTCATTCTCCAATTTTTTTGTTTTCTTGTTATTTTGAAGGCTGGTATCATCTGACTTTTGACATTTACTCCACTCTGGCTCTGCTTTAATTCGATTTGATTCAATTTTCTTTAATCTAATTCTGGTTTATTTAATTTTGACTTTTGGGAATTGGCTCCCATACACTTGTATTTTCATTCAGTTATTTATTTTCATCATGGTTTGAACAAAAACACAGTTTAAATCTCTTAACAATGAGCTTTATCAGTCTGAAGAGAGGCAGAGACAGTATGTGGGACGTGTCCTCAGGGGTGGGACAGTTTAATGGGACAGTAGACATCTTTAGTGAAGAGGGGCAGTCGTTACACAGCTGTCAGGTCAGGTGGATGAACATGTTGTGAGGCCAGCCTCGCCGCTCGTCACATTGATTTTGTTGGGATTTACCGCTGAGGCTTCACGGGACTCCGTGTGCGTCAAGTTGCTGAACAAAGCCGGAAACTCTACGGATTTTCAAACCAAATTAATGCGTCACTACCTTTCCCTTGAGAGAAGGACAGTTTCCTTCAGTTGAGTCTTTTATTTTGAAGGAACAGGGGAAACGTCCCGCTTGTCGTTCGTGCCTGCTTGAGTGAATGTTGGGTCGTTAGGGCGATTGGAGAGCTCACAGAACAACACGCTCCCACTTGGAAGAAGTTTTCGTGACTGTTTTAAAGTTATCTCGGGTGTTTTTATTCGTCCCATAGAGCGCCCATCTCTGTTTTTATGCTCAGCTGATATTTGTGGTCGTAAAGAGCTGAAGGTTACCTCAGTGAGCAGCAGTCTGCTGGTGTCCCGGGGTCTGCTGCTGTCAAACTTTCTCTGACATGGATCTGCTGTACCGACGACGGATGGACTGAAAAGTTTTCTGAGTTTTTTTCTCTTCTCGCCGGCCAGACGAGGCTCAACAGACTCATTTTAACTCACCCCTTGGAAGGAGCGGTCTCTGGGTTTTTTTTTAAACTGAAGACATGCAAAAGTTCAACTCCACCGGCACCAACAGCAGCACCCTGCCCCGGGACGGAGAGCTCCAGCTGCGGTTAGCTGACGGCGGAGGGGCCGGGGAAGGGAGAGAGAATGGGGCTGGAAAACACTTCCTCGCCAAACCTGAGGAAGAAAAATCGCTTTGCACCAAGAGGAAGATGCTCGTCGGCTTGGATGTAATATGTCTTTTTGTCGGTAAGATCGGTCTCTACACTTTTACCATGGCAGTTTTAAAGCATGCCAACTAAACTTCTGATTTACCCCCATCTAATACTGAAATGACCCCAAAGTTCTTCATAACTCCTGAAAAAAAGGTATATTTCAGTATATTTTAAGTGTTTTTTATCAGACACTTTGCATTATGCAGTGAAGTGGCTGTAGGCTATATTTAAGGAGAGCAAGCTCAAATTATTGGTAAGGTGCACTGCTGTTGATTGGTACACAGTTATTTTGTGCAGCTGTGTGAGTTCTACATAAAATAAGTCAGGAGGCTTTGTTGGGTTGAAAATGTGATCAGATGAAAATATCAAAAGACCTGTCTTTGTTTGGCACTATTTAACAACGCAGCATGTCTGTGTTCCTCTACATTACATAGCAGATCATTGGGATCAATGCACACAGACCAGACAGCAACCTTCACAGCTGAAAAGGTAGGCTTATGTGCAAGTGCTTAAACCTGTAGCACCCTGAGTGTCCACTTGAGGCTGACTGCAGAAGCCTGACACCCAAATGATTGTATGCAGGTAATATTTTTTGGCCTAAATGAACACCTTTGCAGCCTGAAACAAAAAACTACTTAGATTTGAATACTTGATCTACGTGCTCTCGAACAGTGGCTGATTAGTCTTTTATTGAGGATTCATTGGGGAGTTGCTATTGGTCAGAAGGCCTTCAGTCCCGCCTCAATACATCCTCTTCTTTTGTTAGTAGTTTGAGCTATAGTATAGGGGTTGAGATAACAGTATAGCTCCATTTAAATGCATCCATGATGCTCCAAAGGCTCATGTGATAATCATACAGCTGACATCACATGGCTTTGTCCACTTCCCTTACAGTAGCAATGGTGGATAAACACAGTCATTTTCTGCATTGTGAAATAGTGGCAAACAAAAGACTTCCTGAAAGAAAAATAGTGCGCTCTGAAATTTTTTTCCAGCTCATACATTCAATCCACTATAGCTTTGTGGGTTGTTTTTACATTAAACACATGCAGTTACAAAAAATAAGTGTACCCACGAACACAAGTGCTATAAAGGTGCACCTCTGCTGAGAGCCCTTTTTGCCACCTCACTGACATTGTCAAATGTTGAAACAACCTAACTTTAAAAATTCTGAAATATCCCTGGAAAGCAAACCGTAAATAGATATGAGCTTACATAGCACTTTTCTGCTGTCTTTGATTTACTCAAAGTTCTTTACACTGCAGGTCACATCCACCCACCCTCACCCATTCTCTTTCACATTCGTTCACTGATGCTTCCGAGTTTTTATATAATTTGTCCATCAGTGTCAACCAACACATCCTAACCTCCTCATACCCATTTGCACACCAACTTTGGGTGAAGTGTCCTACCCAATAATGCAGAGACATGCGACAGCCGAGCTTGGCTCAAACCTGCAACCTTCAAATTACTGATCGAGTGCAGACTGAGCCACCAGTGAGAGATAAAGTTTTCCCCTGGCTTGAGTGTCAACAGCTCAGTGCTTCATATTTACTTTAAAGGGGTCAGAAGGAGGTTAAACAGAGCCTGTTTTCAGCAAGAAAGTCACACTGAAAGTTAACGAAGCTGCAAAGCACTTTTCCATCAGTCAAACTTAAGCAAAAAAGCAGAAAACATTCAGCCCATTCCCCTCAGTGCACGTGGGGGCAGAGGGGAGTGAAAAAGGAGGGGGGCTCAGCTGGCAGGAGCAGAGTTGTCCCGGGAATTCATCTGTTCCCATAGAAACCCCAAAGTTCCCGGGAGAAAGAACGTGGGAATTGGGATCAAAAACATGCTGTGGCCCGTGCTTGTGTTGCTGTGCTGGAATATGACTGTTTTACACAGAGCTCTTTAGAGCCACACTATAGCATTAATGAATATCAGCCTCAGATGATGAACAGTTCATCAGCTGTAGGGATGTTAAGGCTTATGATTCAATAAATGTCTCAAAAAGAAACTGTAAATAACACGTGGACACCAACTCAGAGGCAAAAGGTTTGTAGCTCACATGAAAAGACATCACATCCAGCCCCACACCACGGCTAGAGCCAACCTTGCTTAAGCCCCATAATAACAGCAAGACCAGTTCCAAATTGCTTTGTATCGGGATCGGGCAAGTTTGCTGCCAAAGCATGCCACATAAATAATATCCTCCTTTTCCAGAGGGCCAGAAATGTTTAAAATTGTAGGAAAGATTCAACAGGACACTGAAACTTAATGTGGATGATGTGCTGTGTTAGAGCTGCTGCCCCTAGAAGGCCCACTTTTACCATTGGGCCCACCCTGCACTGATGGGCCTACAGGTCAACTCTGTGGTAATTGGTTTGTTCAGTGCTGCTCTGTGCCACATTGTCAACAACTCTGCCTTCATTCTAACATCTATGCCCTGCAGGTGACATGCCGGTGTGTGCCAGTAGGTTTAAAGTAATGACAAATATTGTAGGATGAGACAGTGATAGGTCTTTTGTCAAGGGGCAGGGGATGAAACTTTTCAGGGAGCTGCTGGCGCTGGAAGTTCTTACTGCCGCAGGCTTTTTGTCTTGTTCAAGTGACATATAAAACTCAAAAAGCATAATATGTGCAGCAGGAGAGTTAATATTTTTCAGCTTCAATGTTACCTAAATAAAAAAAATGCTAGAAATTCACATCGCACAGTAGCATAATAACATGGCAGTCATGCTGTTTGAAAGGAAAAACTGTTTTAAAAGCAAAGCTGTATGATCAGGCCCTAAGTCTTTATTTGAGAACGCAGCCTGTAGACTCAAACAGTTTTTACTGAAAGCAAATGAAGAAAATAAACCTTTGAGTAGTTATGTCAACCATTTACCCATTTACTATTAGGTACTACAGGTAAATAAAATGATATCACAATAGTTTTTCATCTCTATGTATACATATACACACACACACACACATATATGTATATATATATATATATATATATATATATATATATATATATATATATATATATATATACACACACACACACATATATGTATATATATATATATATATATATGTATGTATATATATATATACACACACACACACATATATGTATATATATATATATATATACACATATATATATACACACACACACACACATATATATACATATATATGTATATATATATATATATATATATATATATATATATATATATATATATATATATATATATATATATATATATAGATAGATATATATATATATGATATATATATATATAGATAGATATAGATATATTTATATATATTTATATATATAGGGCTGGGTAGTGATTCAGATTTTCTGGATCGATTTCATTCAATATTAAAAGGTCTCAAAGCGATTCGATTCACGATTCAATTCGATATTTATTCAGTCTGGGATATCTTAGTTAAAATAGTGCTGTAAATTTAAAAAGTGACCCTTTGACCTGGTACATCATTCAAATTGTTTTAACATGAAGAACTAAACCCAAAGCAGTTACATTAATCATATTTTAATGACATGCATTAATGCACATTACTTGTATTTTGTCCAACTCGTATTTTCCTTTGTACTTGTTAAATCTAAAATACTGTACATCCAAACATCAGCTTTTAAACTTGCCAGTGGTGCCCATATAGTGCTTTCACCATGTTTGTTTGCAGTACATCTCATGAGATCTTGCTCAGTAGAAAGCAACGCTAAACGCTGATCACACGAGACTAGCAGGGTTGGTACCACAGGCTGCTTCTCTGAGCATCCAAAGAAGAAAAAACTACCCAATTTAAAAAATCGATCTTTGGATTTTATGGATCGATTATGAACCAGTTAAAGGAAAATTGATTTAAATGGATTAAAATGTATATATAGCTTTAGAGGAAACTTTCAAGAGGAAACTTACTATTCTTGCGTCTACTAAAATGTATTTCAAGACCAAAGTTATTCATTTTTCTAATCATCATTTAAAGAAAGCCTCAGTAAAGAATAATATTCACCATTTGATGAAGCGCATCATCCATAGTGCCATATATGTGCAGGTAGCAGTCATATTGTGCCTGGACCATGTTGCTCCTCTGGTTAGCCTGTTGATGGTGATTTTAGGTGAACTTTGGCTGGAAGAAGTAAAGGAAACAAGAAAATCCATGTAACAACGTGCAAAGAGCAGCATGATGTGCTTTGAGTTAAGTGACTAACAGTGCACATCCTGTGATGTGGCTACTGCTTGTGCAGACATTTTAGTTGCGATGTTAAGTCAAGATATTGTAAATCACTGTGCCCCATCATTTGCTCATTGAGCCTCAAGACTGTTTCAGACAACAGTGTGACATTGCACTGTGATATAGGGAAATACCTTCATTATTTTATTAGGTTTTTTTTTTTGTTATACCAGGAGAGCCATACCAGGAGAGCCAGTGTTATAACAGCTTTACTTTATTATTTAGTATGTATTTACTTATACATACTGACTTCTCACTTGAAAGATATTCACTCTGATGGCTATAAATGTAGTAAAACCAAAACTATACTTTTACCGGATGTCAAACTTCTAAAATAAGTTAATGCCCAAAGTGCCTAAACACAATGTAACGTTTGGTTTATCAGTGTTTTTCACACATACAGGGCATTTAGGCAGGTCATCCAGGTTTATTGTAGCCTCCAAGTAAATTTGCCAAACTTTTTCTTAGCATTTTAATGTCATCCCCATCTATCATTCTTGTACACCCCTTACGTAAATGCACCAATTGAGGGGTAACATTTCTTGTTTGTCTTTTCATCTGATTATTGCAGGATATTTATACACACTGTCCATTTAACAATGAGCCTTCATACATAGCTCATGTACGTCACCTTTATTGAGTGTAAGATAGAGAAACTGTTGTTGAAAAAGCAGAACCAGCCCGCCAGGTGCCCATAACCTCCAAATACTGTTTCATGTGGTTAACGCCAAATGACCATGTAGAGTTTTTTTTAAAGGACTCAGTGATTTAAAGATCATTGAATTTTTATGTGGGACTTTACTCTGCCAAGTGTTCACAGACCGAAACGTTTAAAGATACGTGTTCCAGAAAAGGAATGATAATTCTCTTTTAATTGTTGTGAGGAAATTCTCTAACAAAAGGGATTTATTCCAGTGCTGGTATTATTAGAATAAGTTCTTAATTACTTTCAAACTCTCCTCACAGTACAGTGTATAATTAGGTGAAAGCTTCTTAAACCCTGAGGTGGGCAGCCAGTCCTACTTTGGCAGGTGCTGTGCTGACACATCTGGGGAAGAAAAAGAGAAATATAGTTTCATAACGTTTATGTCTGTCATGTCGCATGACTATCAGAGGGAGGGGAGCATCAATGTTGTGTGAGTGAGCAGTTATTTGGACCGGCAGCAAACACGAGAGGTGAAACTCGTCTAGGCAGACGGACAGGTCTCAGCCTAGCTGGCAGTTAATGCAGAAGAAATAGCCTGGCAGTGAAAAACAACAGCGTGAGGCAGTTAGTTTCATTGTCGTGCTATACTTGACCCCTGCAGGTATGCTATTAGCTGTACAACCAGCAGCTTTGTTTGGTGTTTAGGAAGTGGTATAGTGACATGGCATCAGTCAGCACGACAGAGGAAATAGTCTCTCTCAGTTCTCCTCCTCTGACACACACCAAGCACGCGACTGGTTTTTTCATAGATTCATAGCCTGACAACTGTCATCTTCATTTTACTACATTACAACACTGACACTGGGTCACAGGGCCTCACACTGGACTCAGCTGAGAGGATTAAGAGAGTCCTGTGCTGAATACACTGTTGTTTAATTCACCCTCCTGTCACACCTGTCAAAATCTCCTGTGCTATTTAATGGGTGGATTTGTTTACCTTTACTTTCTCATTTCCTTAAACCAATAAAACAGCTGAGACAGTTTTGAAAGTGAGTGAAAGGAGGATATTATTTTGTTTTTAACTCCCCTTTAAGGTGACCTGAAATGCAGTGACAAAGCATAGAAATAGAAAGTATCACCATTGTTATTTTTTATTAAAACTTGTTTTGGATTCTTCTGTTGAAACACATCAGTTTCACAGTATAGTGTTCATTTAAAGATTGGTAATATTACTGACATTTTGCAAATGCATATGAGCAGGTGATTATAGCAAACGTATAAATACTGTGTGATGGAAAAACTCACTTATAAGCATTCCACTCAAATGTTGTGTCTGTTGAAATAAAGCAGCAGCAGTGAAGTCCTATTCAAGGCCAACACTAGGATTGTGTTTTCAGTTAGTTATATTATAAAAATGACTCCTGTGACCTTTAAATACTGTTTCACTCTGCATTTTGACTTAATAGCTTTATTGTGGTGCAAAGATAGCCTTGCATTTGATGCAAATATGATGAAATCCATCAGGCATGCAGAGCAGACTGAAGTTCAACCTGCAGTTCCTTCATTGCTGGTCATTTTCCCCACCTTTACATGATATCTACTGTGCACACTGCACAATTAAGTGCACTTTTTTTTTGTGATTTGTGCTTTTGAAATATACACCACGAACCGTCTGACTTCATCACAATAAATTACAAACAACTTTTTTGAAAACTTTGTGGTTTTACAGCCTGCTTTCCTTTATGTGCAGTCAGATGTAGTTAATGGTGGCTGTAGGCTGGTTTTAAATTTATTTTAGGTTAGTGGACAAAAAGATGCAAGTGTTGTATAACTCAGGAAAACAAGTATATGATTGGACACTTAGCATTGGCTTTTATAAATGCTTTATCTTTTGTTCAATTATCACAACCCATATAATAATACTGAATAATGTTGTTGGACGTCATTTACTTTTTCTTTTGTCATGCAGGCCTACCACTTACCATAGCATCTAACATTCTGTTAAAGCATAAAGGCCTAATATAGTTTACCAAGATTAGTAAATACATACTTAAAGTAAAGTTTATTTGAATCTAAATCCAGAATTTTATTAAATGACATTGTCAAGGCACTTGTTGTTCAGTGGAGGTCTACAGAGACCCAACATTAACAAATTAAGGACAATGTGGCATTCAGCAGAGTAAGCTTGACTCACCATAAAGAAACTTCAAGAAGAACCGGACAAATGCATAGGCATTAAGGAGCCTGAGAAGGAGGTGGGGTATGCAAAAAGAAAAGGATGTACGGAGTGGGGATACAATTTTTCAAATACCTGAATCATTAAATACATTTGGAAAAAAAAACAAAGATTTCATGCAGCCATTATCTCAGTCCAACTTTTTTTTATTTCATTGTTTTTACTTTTAGAAAATGGAGAACTATCATCATGTGGTGGTGGTAGCCCACATGAAAGCAGCTGTTAACCACTATTATGTAACAAATTAAGAAAAAAGGAGTTTGCAATGGTTTGGAGGATTGAGTTTCATTTTTACTGATTCTTGTGCAGAATTGATATTTTAAATAAAGTACCAGTGCTCTAACAGTGCCTGAGTAGATTAAAGATATTTTTTTCAAAGAGTGCAATAGTAATATTTACCCTTGTTGCTGCTCATTACCGAATTCAGTTGTTTATTTGCTGAAGGGCGATATTAAATATATATATATATCTGGGCAGAGAAGGGAGAGAGGGTTCAGCATCTCCTGCTCCTAATTTAGTTAACAGTATCTAAATGAAACAGCATCGTCTGTGTTAGGGTGAAGATGCCTCTCTGAATTTAAGAAACAATCATTTCTGGTGAACATTGATGCATAGATGATTAGACCTGTTATTGGCTGGTGACCCGTCCAGGGTGTTGTCTGCCTTTTGCCTAAATGCGGTTGAACAGGCCGCAGCCCCCTGTGGCCCTGACTGGGATAAGCTTGGGGAAGCCAGATCAGAGATACACAATCTTTGATTTGTTGCCTTTATCTGATACGTTGATATTTCCAAAGTCATTTTAGCTGTTTCTGATGGTGGTGCCAGTATTTGCTCTTCTTTTTGTTGCAAAGGATGTTTTTCATCTTCTGTTCCATATTTGCCTTAAGTATGTTATGAAACACGTTTGTTTCAATGACAAATCAAGCTGGATTTGTTTTTGCATGAGGCAGCATGTCACATAAGGTGAAGTATTATGGTAAATGTACATTCTAAAAATATTATGGCTGCTGAATTTTGCAGACATGCATGTCCAACACAGTATATCTGCTGTGAAGACAAACAGACATGTAAAAATACATGTTCAAAATAGTTGACTTTTGAAGCTATCATCCCATGGTATCGGTACTGCTCCTAAAATAATGTGAATCCCTAGTGTTGATAATAGATGGATGATCAGTAGGGGTGCATGATATTGGATTTTTGTCGATGTCTGACAAAAATCCACAATATCAACACAATATTTTTTTTTTCAAGAGCACAAACCTAACTTTTCTAAAACTGACCTGCTCCTTTCATGGTTACAATTTATTTGTGGTAGAAAAAAACAGTTAATTCATTAATAAATCATAGTTTTGATTTACAAAAGTAGATATTCAGTGCTGATATGGTAAACCATTATGGTGCATACATTCTATTATCACCAATACATGGGATACACAGCTCAGGGCACAGTGAACAGCAAGAATATCCCCTCAAATACTGGCAGAACTGTCCAAATCCACAGGTATTGATTATCAACTTTCTGGGCAATTATCTGCCAATACCAATATTGTTATCATGCAATATCATGCATTCTAAATAATTAGTTAAGCAGACTTTTTTATTTTGCTTGGTAAAGGAAACTAGATTATTGCTTTGGTGAACGTGTGTAGAAAGCAATGTCAGATCTGTTAACCGGTTAATGGCAGTTCCCATTTATTAGCATGAAAGCTAAAGATCTCAAATTGACACCCTAATCCATGTCAGAGTCTTTACAATTTCCTTGAAAAATTGCTAGTGAGGTATAATTTTTCTTTGGTTAAATGACCTTACTACAAAAAAGAATAGAACAACAGCAACAATTTGAACCAATGTATGGATAAACAGTAGTGCTTACCTCCATTTTAGGAGATCTGCTGATGTTGGACAGGTGGTGGCAGAAATAGGGAAGACCAGCGATTGCTAGAATATTTTGCTTTGAATGTTTTTCTTTCTTTTTAAGGACACAAAGAGGCAACATTGTTAAATCGGTACTCCTATAGAAACACTAAAATCTCCTCATGATAGGTTAAAGCAATGTTTGTGTTAATTTCTCAATATGTGATGTAAAATAATGGATAGATATGACATTAACCCTTTTATGCATACTGTCCACTACAGGAGACAGATATTTGGAATAAATTTTACACCCTGTAGCTTGCAGTACAATGCCCAACTACCAGGTGGCAAATCCCCAAACCCTTCTGTTAAGTTTCATAAAAATAATATCTTTGCACACCTTTTCATTTTGCATCATAAATCCAAAATGGCTGACGGAGGGTAAATAGGGTATTATGCCTGTATTCAGACTTCACATCTTTTTTGTATTTTTTATTTTAAATGTTGGTTTAATTCACAAGTGAATAACACAGATACTTCAGATTTTGCTTTTTTACTTACTCTCAAAAAAGGCTTGTCAAAGATATGTTTGTGGATCTTAATTAAGTTCCACTAAATTTATATTTATACCACTGCCAACTGTAGTGGACAGATGCATAAGTCCCTTAATAAAAAAGCATTGAAAAAAATGACCATGATTTTTAGCTTGTATAAAAGTAAAAACAAACATTTTTAAAAGTATTCCTTTGGGATTGTGCATGAAAGGGTTAATTCCACGTCTCTGCTCTTTAGAGCCAATAGATTTCTGATGGATACCATGCTGTCTGAACACTTCCCATCTGTCTCTGCCCTGTTAACCATCATGTCAGTTATCAGCAGAGGCCTGATCTTGACTCATCTGCGGGTATTCAGCAGTGAATGCATCACTTATTAGAAATGAATTGGGCCCTTCATTTAGCTAAACCCTCTTATCTCTGAGTAACCCAATTTTCCACCATCATCAGGCTCCCTCAGACAGTTGACCCGCTGGCAGTATTCCTCCTGTAAAGGGGCGCATTCAACAATGTCGGAGTGGAATTTACCCCCAAGCATCCTGCTGTCATTACGTTATCAGCTGAAGAGGGATTCCATCATGATCTGGGGATTTCACTGTCACTCTGTGTGTTTTAGTTGTTACTTAAAATAAAAGACAATGACCCAATTACAAAGTAGGGCTGGAAAAATATTATAATTTTCTTGTGTCATTAAGTAAAAATTTTTAAGAAAAAGATGAAGGGCAAGACTATGTCATTTTAATTAATAGAGTTTGATTTAAAAGTGATTTTAGAAAAAATAGATTAAGTATAATATATATATATATATATATATATATATATATATATATATATATATATATATATATATATATATATATATACATATATATATATACACATACATATATACACATATACATATATATATATGTGTTTATATATATATATATATATATATATATATATGTGTGTGTATATATATATATATATATATGTATATGTATATATATATATATATATATATATATATATATATATATATGATATATATATATATATATATATATATATATATATATATATATATATATATATATATATATATATATATATATATATGTGTGTGTGTGTGTGTGTGTGTGTGTGTGTGTGTGTGTTTCTTGAAAACAATTCTGTGTTGATTCTGTTTGAAAGAAAGTTGGCCAACAAACGTGTTTCTAACTCATTGCACTACTGATTTGAATGCTGTGTTGTTGACAAATGTTCAGTATGTTTCTGAACTTTCACTCCCGATTCAAAACACTACTCATGTTGCCCTGGAGGTTAAGGTTTCGTATTTTAGCAACCTCAAGATATAACTTATGTCCCGATATAAAGACCACAATATGTTTTGAATTATGCCTTAATTTTGGACACAGACGCTTTTACAAAATTCAGATGACTTTTATTTAAAAAAAATATATATATAGCAAAAACAGTGTTCAAAGAATCCCACAGTTTTAGATGCTCCAATAATTAATTAAGAGACTGTAATGCATGAAGGTAACTAACATTGATTCAGCAAACTAGATACAACTGATTCATACCTGAAACCAGTGCTTGATTCCCATCCCCATTGGCAGAATGTACAAAATGCTGTAGTGCTTCACCTGATAAGGGTGTTTAAAGGTCAATTCTGCTTGTAATGAAAATATTTAAAAAAAGATAAAATAAATCCTGTATTTTCTCAGTGTTAACATTTATAAACTATGTGTTATAGTTTAGATGAAAATGAAGTGTTTTTTATTGTTTTACCTCTTTTTGTGAGCATAGACTGTGACAGTGTCAGGGACTGGTCAGTTGTAGTACAGAGGAGACTTGTACTTTTCACAAAAAGTGTATGGAAAGGTGTTGATCCTGGTTTTGGCTCTGAAATGTGCTCTGAAATATCAGCATGTTGAAAACTGACAAAAATATGATATCTTATATCCCTTGTTTTTCCCTGGCATGAGTAGAGTGTGAAATTATGAATGAAATTTAATCAGTTAGGAATGCTGGGATGCATTGAGTGTGACTCTGACTCATGTTACCTGATCCCATTCTTGCTCAACACTGGGCCTGTCCAACTCTGTGCTCCAGTCACAAGTCAGTGTTGTTTATATCACTGTTCTAACATGCACAAGACTGATGCTTCACAGAGATGGATAGTTCTGGTCTTTTTGTCTTCATGCATTCCTGTTGAGACTGAAGGGGTCTAACCAGGAGAGAGCTGACAGAATCTGCGCCCTGTGGCCGCATCCAACATCAAACGTCCAGCCACCCAGAGGTCAGGCGGTGTCGGCTGTTTGTCATATCTGCTGAGCATGCAGGGACAGGTCACCCAGCCCCGCCGTTCCCCTCCAGCACAGGTGGTCCGTACTCTGTCATCACCCCAATAAAGCTAGTTATTGACTCTCTTAAGAGTCGTTGGGAAATAATTGGAATTGGCACTCTTAAAACCCGCTATTAGCCTATACAGCTTAGTGGAACTTTATGGTTGCCGGGGCTTGACCTCTTTTGAAGAGGTTAAGTGGGACATATTTTTACACTTTCACAACGTGTTAGGCTGTGTTCAGATCATACAAAAGACACTTAAGGGGAGGGCTTAGCAGTGTATCATGTTTTATGCTAAAACAAGATATCATTGTCTAGTTCAGTATAGTTTATTTTAAAATACACAAACGTGACATGTTTCTTCGAAATGTACTGCCTGATGAGTGCTTGGTGAATTTATGTGTTTGAGTAAAGACTGGTTACTCACCTAGTGCTCAGTTAAAAATTGTTTACAGTGAGAAACCAAAGCATGCCTTTTCGACACAAGGTTATCTCTTAGAATTGTCAGGGCTGAATGTGAAATTATTTTTTGTGAATGAGAACTTAAAAAAAAAATCAAAATGAACAAGATATCTGTGTTTTCAGCAGGGATACCCCAGCTATTGAGGTCGCTGGTTTAAAGCACTTCTCGCTGCACAAACTGAATGACATAAAACGGGAAATGTAACAGGCATTCACTGAGACAACAGGATCCAAATTTTCCTGTTATCTGTCAAATATAGCCAATAGTACTGTTCATGTATGTATACATATATAACAGGATTTCTCTGGACAGAATGGGGGCCTTATTGAAGAGATTTTATGATCTAATATTAAGTTTTGTTTGTATATGTATAAAGGTAGAGATGTTAGTATTGTTAATTGCCTGATGTTGTGTAAGTTATTGTCCTATATCATGAGGGATGCGAGATTTCATTGGGACAATATTGGACAATATTAAATGTTGACTATGTGTTTTGGCAGTTGCAAAACTTTTTGCGTATATTTACAGTCAACATTTTAGCTTTGCAAACTGGCCATATATGTTCTATTTCTTGGCTGTAATATGGCAGAATTTACAGAAATACCAAAATGATCTTTTGTTAAAGAATATAGAATAGTACATAGAATATTTTTACGGAAGCTGAGGCTTTGTGCTCTGGAAAAAAAATTCCGTATCAGCAGTAATGAGTGTAGAAATATTGGCATAAATCCATTATTGTACATCTCTAACAAATTGTCTAGAAGGCCAGAGGCAGCCCTGCTTTGTAGTCAAACATACATGCACACCATGTCCACGTTAAATAGTAGAATAATAAACTCTAATGTCTCTGCAGTTTTCTCCAAAGTGTGACACATGCGTCTGTTGTGAGTTTTTCAGTTTGTGCCAGTATATGTCACCTACACAAACAACTGCATTGGAAATTCTACAGGAAATCTACAGGAAACACTCATATTCTCTCTCACCATCCTGATAAAATTGAGGATATACCATTTTTGATTCAGACCAGCTTTAATTCAGCCTCCTTTGTGCTGTCATATACTCCCGTCAGACGATCTTAAGTCCCAGGATCTTTTCTTGCTGCCAGCCACAAAGTTCAGAACTAACCTGAGGAGGAGGCATCTGAGTTCACTGCCTCTTTTAACGGGAACAAATTCCAAAAGATCCCAAACTAATGAGCTGATCTCTTTGGTTACTTTTGAGGGAATATTAAATGACTTGGGGGCAGACACATTTGGTTGTGGATGTTTTGGCCCAATATTTGACGCTGCATTTTGACACAGATTTTTTAATATATTTGCACATATTTGCCTGTTCAAAACTTTGATTTGGTCAAAGTTTCCCCCTTGCTGGGTGAAAAATTGCACCTTCCTTTTTACTTTTCATATATTTCAAATGATACAATCAGCAGTTAAAACATAAAGTTGCCTCAATCAGTTAATCACTCTTCTGTGTGAGTGTGTGTTCTTGTTTAAGACGTGAAGCAGCATGCCAGGACCAAAGGATCCGTATCTATCCCAGTGATCTGAATTCTAAAGAGTTCCCCCCTTTTTCAGCTAATCTCTGCTTTGTTCCCGTTTTTCCTCTCTCTTTCTTTGGGCATACTCTATTTTGAGACTGAAGGTGTTCCAGAAATGTAAATAGGTGTGTGTGCGTGTGTTTTATGTCTGCATGTGTGTTTTGGGTGGATGGCAGGTTTATGTTTGAGGATTCCTGGTTCTTTTCTTTTGGCATAGAAAGCTGCCAAGTGAGTGAGACAGCAAGAGGCCAACGCGTCACAGCATGTCCATGTTTGGAGGGCCAGGGATGTTTAATGTGTATGTATTGGTGTGTGTGTGTGTGTGTGTGTGTGTGTGTGTGTGTGTGTGTGTGTGTGTGTGTGTGTGTGTGTGTGTGTGTGTGTTCGTTTTCCTATCCTGATGGGGACATTGACGTGAATACACACCAACACCATGGGGACTAGAAAACCTTGTGGGGACAAAAACGTGGTCCCCACAAGTCAAGCCCCACCAGCCAATAGGAAATGACATTTTAATATGACTGGTGAAGTTTCACAAAAGTCCCCTGCAGGCTATTATTTTCTGATTTTGTGTGTGCTCTATAGCAATCCCAGAGGTTGAACCCGGTATTGCAGTGTTTACGTGAAGTCCTCAGTTGTCTGGCTTTTTGGAAATTGTGTATGTGCTCTATAGCAATCCCAGAGGCCGAACCCAGTATTGCAGGATTTGAACAAAGTCCCCACCAGCACTGATTTTTCAGTATGTAAACTCTTTTATGCAACTGAATACCATTTTTCCATTAGTATATTTTTATTACCCTTTAATTCATTTTCTTTTTCCTGATGTAATATAATAGATCAGAATAGAATGGAAATTAGAGTTTGATTTTGTTTGTTTATTTTTTTAGATTTCGTATGCTTATTACAATTCACAAATCATTTTTTTTTAATTTACAAAGATAGGCTTGCCACAGCTACCTACCAGTTAATAAAACATGTGACAACGCCATGTGCAATATCAGACACACAGACTCATTGTTCAGGATGAATGCCTTTATAAAATGTTTTTTGTTACCAGATTAAATTAACCACCTTATGAATCAAAAGCTCAAAGCAAATTGAACACTTCATTTTGGGCAACTTTAAAATAATTAAGAGGGTAGACCAAATTGAATGGTTCAATCTGGGATACTTTTTGAGTAGC
Organism: Scarus forsteni; assembly: GCA_036419115.1. Lineage (NCBI taxonomy): Eukaryota > Metazoa > Chordata > Actinopteri > Labriformes > Labridae > Scarus > Scarus forsteni. The sequence continues at coordinate 10,057,192 of JAZDUH010000400.1, read as the reverse complement.
CAGAAATGCATCAACCATTGAAAGCCTGGATTGTTAAACAAAATATGTGAAAATAGATCATGACATGCATCAAAGTGCACCAAACTGCACAAAGTCATTCAGTAGGGTGTGCTGAATGCTCTGGGAGCAGGTCTGCAGTGAAAAACACCTTTGAAGGGGTCAAGGGTCACTCAAAAAGCTCACTTCCATTTTGGCTACATTCAGTACATCACAAAGTATCTGAAAATGAAGGGCACATTTTTTACAACATATCAAGTAACATAAAACTCATTCTCAGTGGAATTGAAGTCTGATATTTAGTGGGAATAATCAGGGCAGGCACATGAAGCACTGTATGTATTTTCAAGGGTCTAGCCCCATGGTAACCCCTCTTTTCAGCAGTGAGGCCTACTAGTAGTGATGAAGCCTGAGGCTTAAAACATGTAAAAAAAATTCCTGCTCTGTCATTTTTGGGTCTATTGACACCAAATCGGAGACACTACGACTAGGCCAGCCCCTGACCTTCCAGTTTTTTTTTTTCAGAGTGCTAGCTTAAAAGGGGCCCAAGCAGGGGCCTGATTCTCACTCGACGATTAACCCTTTATTGTCTGAATAGGCCAAAGTGGCCAAAAAGGGTCAAAATATCACAAGTTCCTGAACCAAAGTACATCAAACTGCACATGTTCTACATAAAGGGGATAATGTGAATACTCATGCACATTTTCAGACCTCCAGGGGCCTTGAGAGACGAATGAGGGCCAAAAAGACATGTTTTCCTCATAAATGTTCCTCTTCTGCTCTCATTTCACTTCCATACCACTTAGAGTGCTGAAACCTGGGATCTGGTTCCTCTGGAAAGTCTAAAATCATAATCTGCTGGAACTGTCTGGCTAGCCCCTCTCAAACAGGAAGTAGCTCCAGGAACAACGTAGAGACTTGGCCTTGAAATCACATGTTCACAAAGCTTACCTGAATCTCCCCTAAAAGTTTCAGTTCATTTGATGCAAAATTTACCAATTTATGGGGCTTCAGAATCCAAAAATGTGAAATTTTGGCTGTTTGCCAGGGGTCACAGGAAGGTCATAGAGACACCAAACCACCACAGTTCATCTCCAAATATAGCCAAGTATAGCATACTAAAAGATCAGCCCTGAGTTCCCATTAGAAAAAAATTGACCAATGGTCTCACTGGGAAAATCAGGTCTTCTTAGCCTTTTAGACCCTGAGACCATCCTGCCACAGGAAATAGATGCTTGCCCTCATTACTAACCCGACTGAGACCAAATTTTAAACACAAGTACCAGGGGCCCCCAAGAGTCAGTATCTACAATATTAGCCCCCTAGATCAACAGGGAGCCAGATGGCACAGGTTTGATGTTTGGAGGTGTGTCTCTTTAATGTCCAAAAGGCCAAAAAGGGTCAGAATTTCACAGATTCCTCAACTGATTTGGACCAAACCACACATGCTTGATGTTGTGTCCTAGGACAATGCTGGTGTACATTTTCAGACCAATAGGAGCTAAAACACCAACATGGGAGCAAAAAAAACAGGCGAACAGGGGCCTTTTGTCTAATAATGCTATAAAACCATTGAAAAATACAATGAAAACATCTATCAAAGTGCACCAAACTGCACAAAGTCATTCAGTAGGGTGTGCTGAATGCTTTGGGAGCAGGTCTGCAGTGAAAAACACCTTTGAAGGGGTCAAGGGTCACTCAAAAAGCTCACTTCCATTTTGGCTACATTCAGTACATCACAAAGTATCTGAAAATGAAGGGCACATTTTTTACAACATATCAAGTAACATAAAACTCATTCTCAGTGGAATTGAAGTCTGATATTTAGTGGGAATAATCAGGGCAGGCACATGAAGCACTGTATGTATTTTCAAGGGTCTAGCCCCATGGTAACCCCTCTTTTCAGCAGTGAGGCCTACTAGTAGTGATGAAGCCTGAGGCTTAAAAAAAAAATTCCTGCTCTGTCATTTTTGGGTCTATTGACACCAAATCGGAGACACTACGACTAGGCCAGCCCCTGACCTTCCAGTTTTTTTTCAGAGTGCTAGCTTAAGGCCCAAGCAGGGGCCTGATACTCACTCGACGATTAACCCTTTAGTGTCTGAATAGGCCAAAGTGGCCAAAAAGGGTCAAAATATCACAAGTTCCTGAACCAAAGTACATCAAACTGCACATGTTCTACATAAAGGGGATAATGTGAATACTCATGCACATTTTCAGACCTCCAGGGGCCTTGAGAGACGAATGAGGGCCAAAAAGACATGTTTTCCTCATAAATGTTCCTCTTCTGCTCTCATTTCACTTCCATACCACTTAGAGTGCTGAAACCTGGGATCTGGTTCCTCTGGAAAGTCTAAAATCATAATCTGCTGGAACTGTCTGGCTAGCCCCTCTCAAACAGGAAGTAGCTCCAGGAACAACGTAGAGACTTGGCCTTGAAATCACATGTTCACAAAGCTTACCTGAATCTCCCCTAAAAGTTTCAGTTCATTTGATGCAAAATTTACCAATTTATGGGGCTTCAGAATCCAAAAATGTGAAATTTTGGCTGTTTGCCAGGGGTCACAGGAAGGTCATAGAGACACCAAACCACCACAGTTCATCTCCAAATATAGCCAAGTATAGCATACTAAAAGATCAGCCCTGAGTTCCCATTAGAAAAAAATTGACCAATGGTCTCACTGGGAAAATCAGGTCTTCTTAGCCTTTTAGACCCTGAGACCATCTTGCCACTGGAAATAGATGCTTGCCCTCATTACTAACCCGACTGAGACCAAATTTTAAACACAAGTACCGGGGGCCCCCAAGAGTCAGTATCTACAATATTAGCCCCCTAGATCAACAGGGAGCCAGATGGCACAGGTTTGATGTTTGGAGGTGTGTCTCTTTAATGTCCAAAAGGCCAGCGCTAGCTCAAAAGGGGCCTGATTTAATTGCATATAACAAAACAACTGTACACACAACAATAAGCACTTATTATTGTACTTATATGGGACATCCAAAATGTCATGCCAATAAAGCTTTTTAAATTGAAAGTAAAATTAACACAGAGAAGAGAGGAGATGGGAGGAGAGAATAGAGTGGAGAGAAGGAGGAGCTAAGCAGAAGAAACAGTGGAGAGAGAGAAGAGGAGAGGAGAGGACACAGAGAAGAGGAGGAGAGGAGTGGAGAGGAGAGGAGAGGAGAGGACATAGAGAAGAGGAGGAGAGGAGTGGAGAGGAGAGGAGAGGACACAGAGAAGAGAAGAAGAGGAGGAGAGGAGAGGACACAGAGAAGAGGAGGGAGAGGAGAGGACACAGAGAAGAGGAGAAAAGGAGAGGATGCAGAGAAGAGGAGGAGAGGAGAGGAGATTACATAGAGAACAGGGAGAGAGGAGAGGACAGAGATGAGGAGAAGAGAAGAGGAGAAGAGAGAGGAGACAATTGAGAGGAGAGAGGAAAAGGAGAGGAGATGGGGAAAGGAAGAAGAGGAGAAGAGGAGAAGGACTGGAGGGGAGGAAGAGAGGAGGAGAGGAAAGGAGAAAAGGAGAGGATATGAGGAAAGGAAGAAGAGGAGACGATGAGAAGGACTGGAGGGGAGGAAAAGAGGAGGAGAGTAGAAAAGGAGAGGATATGAGGAAAGGAAGAAGAGAGGATGAGAAGGACTGGAGGGGAGAAAAAGAGGAGGAGAGTAGAAAAGGAGAGGATATGAGGAAAGGAAGAAGAGAGGATGAGAAGGACTCGAGGGGAGGACAAGAGGAGGAGAGGAGATGAGGAAAGGAAGAAGAGGAGAGGATGATAGGGACAGGAGGGGAGGAAAAGAGGAGTAGATGGTTGTTTTCAACACATTCAGCCAATCAACATATTTAATCCCCAATTTTTCCCCGACATGAAAATGTTCAAGTCACATGTCTTTAAGACCCCTTTAACTTAGAAAAAACGTGAATGAGTCATCAGGTCAGGGCAGCTTTGTTTGACACACAGTTTTATGCAAAAGTTTGGGCACCCCTGACAATTTCCATATTCTTTTATAAATCATTGGTTGTTTAGATCAGAAACTTCATAATAATGTCATAGTAATATTTCAGAAGTGAAATTAGGTTTATTAGATTGACAGATTATTTGCAATGCATCATTAATTTAATTAATTGAATAAATGAATTGTTTAATATTTAAAAATATATGTATTTATTTTAATATATTTTCAGCTGTACTAGATCTAGTACGACTGAAATAGTAATGGTTATTCTGCATCTAGATTATTTACGTCAATAAAAGAAAGAGTTAAGAGAGTTACTGTGGAGAGTAAAGTGAGGAGTGGAGAAGCAGCGTGCTCATCGTCAGAGCCTCAGCCATGAGCTTCAAAGGGACGCCCCCCCCTGCACCTGCACGTGCACTGGAGTGATGCGCTCTGCTGCCCCCTCCCCCTCCTCCTCCTCCCCAGCAGCCGCACAAGATGGCAGCAAAACGAGACCCGGAGCAGTTCGGCCGGAGATTGAGAAAGTTACGGACTCATCATGACAAATGTTTGACACGGCATCAGCAGCTGGTAAGAATTTAACTTCTCTTAATCTTAACGTGTTTGTAAATGTATGTACTTTTCAAAACATACCAAAAAGTTGTAGCCAGTGATATAGTTTTTTTTTATGTTAAAAAAAACCAGAAATGTGTGATATTAATCATAGGCTGCGAGTTTACATGCGTGCATGGTTTTTAATCAATGAGTTATGATAAACAGCAGCATTAACCGACTGAATGTGGATGGGGCTATGCTAGCTAAGTAACTTGTAACTAACTATTCTGCTAACGCCAAGCGGCGTGTGACGACTGTAATGCAGCGAACTATCTCTTATTTATAACCTTCCAGCAGAAGTCCCACTATATTGGCGAAAAAATATGTAACTTTAGAACGAGTCATAGTGCAGTGTGGCCTTGCAGGATGGTGGTGTATGCATGGGGGGAGGGGACGATAGAGAGCACACGATTCATAGTGCAGTGTGGCCTTGCAGGATGTGGTGTATGCATGGGGGGAGGGGACGATAGAGAGCACACGATTCATAGTGCAGTGTGGCCTTGCAGGATGTGGTGTATGCATGTGGGGAAGGGACGATAGAGAGCACACGATTCATAGTGCAGTGTGGCCTTGCAGGACGAGGTGTATGCATGGGGGAGGGGACGATAGAGAGCACACGATTCATAGTGCATTGTGGCCTTGCAGGACGAGGTGTATGCATGGGGGAGGGGACGATAGAGAGCACACGATTCATAGTGCAGTGTGGCCTTGCAGGACGAGGTGAAGAGATGGGGCGACGGGACGATAGAGAGCACACGATTCATAGTGCAGTGTGGCCTTGCAGGACGAGGTGTATGCATGGGGAGGGACGATAGAGAGCACACGATTGATAATGCAGTGTGGCCTTGCAGGACGAGTTGTATGCATGGAGGAGGGTACGATAGAGAGCACACGATTCATAGTGCAGTGTGGCCTTGCAGGACGAGGTGTATGCATGGGGGAGGGGACGATAGAGAGCACACGATTCATAGTGCAGTGTGGCCTTGCAGGACGAGGTGTATGCATGGGGGGAGGGGACGATAGAGAGCACACGATTCATAGTGCAGTGTGGCCTTGCAGGACCAGGTGTATGCATGGGGAGGGGATAGAGAGCACACGATTCATAGTGCATTGTGGCCTTGCAGGACGAGGTGTATGCATGGGGGAGGGGACGATAGAGAGCACACGATTCATAGTGCAGTGTGGCCTTGCAGGACGAGGTGTATGCATGGGGGGAGGGGACGATAGAGAGCACACGATTCATAGTGCAGTGTGGCCTTGCAGGACGAGGTGTATGCATGGGGGAGGGGACGATAGAGAGCAGACGATTCATAGTGCAGTGTGGCCTTGCAGGACGAGGTGTATGCATGGGGGAGGGGACGATAGAGAGCAGACGATTCATAGTGCATTGTGGCCTTGCAAGACGAGGTGTATGCATGGGGGAGGGGACGATAGAGAGCACACGATTCATAGTGCAGTGTTGCCTTGCAGGACGAGGTGTATGCATGGGGGGAGGGGACGATAGAGAGCACACGATTCATAGTGCAGTGTGGCCTTGCAGGACGAGGTGTATGCATGGGGTGAGGGGACGATAGAGAGCACACGATTCATAGTGGTCCAGATTCCAATAGACCCATCAATGTTCCGCCTCTGTTACTTCCTTTGAGGGCGGTACAGAGCCGCTATCACTTGTTGCCCCATCAGCCCACCCTCGTCTCCTCTCCTCATCTCTCCTCTCCTTCTTTCCTCCTCTCCTCTCATCCTCTCTCTCCTCTCCTCTCCTCTTAGCCTCTCCTCTCCTCTGAACTAAAAAGGGAGTTTTGTATCCAGTCTCTCTCCTGTGCTCTGTGTGCTGAGGTTGGGCTGATAGTGGACTGTTTCTCAGACTTAAAGCAGACATTGGCTGTATATAACGATTGAGTCTAAGTTTTAAAATAAGTTGAGTTCAGTCAGACAGCTCACATCATTTGTCACGAAGCATGTGTTGTACTTTGGTGTATATTTGAGTTTGGTGTCAGGGCTTGGGGAATAAGATATGAAATGTAAGCCTTCAGGTGGATGCTGGGCTGGCAGAGGGACTGAGGTAGGCAATAGCTTCTGTGAGGCAGCAGTGTCAGTGACAGGCAGAGAAGAAGCTGGGTTCATTTTTGAAATTTAAATGTTGTGCCAAATGTGGAGAGTGTGGATGATTGGATGGTCATATCACGTGAGTGAAGCAGCGCAGCTCCAGTTGCCTGTTGCAGACTTCACTTCAATTGCTGTGGACATTAGGCTGACAGCAGCCTGGCCCTCCTCTGTACCAGCAGCAGAGGGAGGAATTTTGACACAGAGCTGTTAAAGTGTGCAAAGACCTGCAGGCAGCCTTTCTTAACGGTAGTATGCAGTCCTTATTATTTCTAATGTAAAATTTGATCAGGGGCATTAATCTTTTAGCTGCAGCACTGTGCCACTTTTAAAAGCATATAAAGGAAACACTGAGAGATCAGCCCAACCTATTCGTACACACGTGAATGATTAAATATTTGTTGTCTCACAGAATAATCTTAGTGTAGGCAATCAAAACCATCACACAGTACAGCCCTGATATAGTTGGTTATAGCTGGCTTTATATAGTATACATAGCCCTGATATGGTTGTTTCTCGTGTACCGACTGTATTTTTTTAATATAAAGAACATGAAGTAAGTCATTTTTTTATTTTGCATGGAAATAAAAATGAACAAAGTTCTGATTTATCAAAATGTTTTTATCTAATTTATATTTCCAAATTGCTGATTTGGAATAGCTTGGCTGATTATACAAGTATATAATATATAAGTATATAAAAAAAGATATGAACATAAAGTGAGAGCTCCTCTCCTGCTCTTTCATCTAGGTGGAAGCTATGGACCAACAAAAACAGCAGCAGCAGGGGTCTGCAGCCCCGGGCCTGTCTAAGCAGCCCAAGGTGGATTTGCCCCCAGAAACTACCATTGACACCATTTCTGTCAACCAGCTGGAAGATGTGGACCTGCTCATAGCCAAGGAGAAGAACAGAGAGGTGAGATGCAGCCCTGCAAAATTTTCAATACCTGCAAGGCATATTTTAAATAGGGATTGAATTATCTTTAAACAATAATAAAAGAAAAAATCAAACGCAGTAATAGAACAAATGTAGGCTGTTTTATTAAAAGCAGGCAGCAGAATGAACTCACAACAATCTTTGTGACCCTAGCTACCTGACAATAAATAAAGTTAATTTTTTTTATTAAAGGTCTAAAAGAATGAATCTTAAGTCTACAGCAGTGCTCCAGACTACCTGTAAACATTCATGCTTCATTATGTCAAGGCTGACTGGTATTTTGCATGTGCTGATTTCAGTTACAGGGCCTAACCTCGCACTTTCTAATACATTTTTTCCTTAGAACTAATAACAATAAAGAAAAGAAATCATGAACTCGGGGAAGCTTATTATCCCGATGAAAATCTCTAAGAGGTAGGAAGGAGCATGGGTCAACTTGTGAGTCATACTATATATGCTATCCATTTACTCCAGATTAGATAGAACTTTTCCCTTTGTGTCCTCAAGGAGTATGTTAACTTCTCCATTCTGAAAATTTCCAATATTATTCCATACCATTCTTCTAGTTGAAGTGGTTCTGGTTTGAGCCACTACCTAGTAATGGATTTCTTACTTGCTGCTAACAGAGCCTGCAGCAGTGTTATATCACTCCTCCTTGTTAAGCCACTTTTTATCTCATAATTTCGACTTTTTATCTAATGATTAAGACTTTTTATCTCATAATCATGAGTTTTTATCTCATAATTTCGACTTTTTATCTCATAATTTTAACTTTTTAATCTCATAATTTCTACTTTTTATCTAACGATCAAGACTTTTCATCTCATAATCATGAGTTTTTATCTCATAATTTCGACTTTTTCTCATAATTTTGATTTTTATCTCATAATTTCGACTTTTTATCTCATAATTATGACTTTATCTCATAATTTCGACTTTATCTCATAATTATGACTTTTTATCTCATAATCAAGAGTTTTTATCTCCTAATTTTGACTTTTTATCTCATAATTAGACTTTATCTCATAATTTCGCCTTTATCTCATAATTATGACTTTTTATCTCATAATCGTGAGTTTTTATCTCATAATTTCAACTTTTTATCTCATAATTATGACTTTTTATCTCATAACCATGAGTTTTTATCTAATAATTTTGACTTTTTATCTCATAATTATGACTTTTTATCCCATAATTATAACTTTATTATCTCATAAGTTTGACTTTTTATCTCATAATTTCGACTTTTAATCCCATAATTTCGACTTTTTATCTCATAATTATGACTTTTTTATCTTTTTTTTTTTTTTTTTTTAACCTGGTGGAAATGGGCTTCCATATGTTTATTGTCTGATGCTTCATCGCAGCTTAGCAGAGGTATTTTAACATGACCCGTTTCCTTCTCTTATGTGCACAGCACTTGATTTCTCATGGTGCATGGAATTGGTCAGCTTTCCCTCATCAGTGCTTCACCGAAGGAGCTTTCTAAAATATTCTACTGTGAATCTGTTTGTCTATAGGTAGATCAAGAACCGTGAAGAGGACCTGGACAGAGGAGGACGATGAGTCTGAGACCGCATCACAGCCAAGTAGAGGTATTTCACCAATAACTGGTTTATTTGGTGTAACAAGCCACTTAATGCACAATTCAGTTTTTTATTTAGCAACCTTTTACATATCAGACTGCTTTTACTGTCATATATTGCTTTTAAGCTGTGCTTCTTTTTTAAATTGCACTGTTTCTTACCTTGGTTTATTTTAACTCTCCGTTGTCCTTGTGGGTCAAGGTGGGCAGAACAGAGGGAAAGAAGGAAGGAAGGAAGGAAGAAAGGAAGAAAGAAAGGAAGGATTGTGGAAAGATGAAAGGGAAAAAATTAAGGAAAGAAAATTGGAGGGGGAACAGATTGGGTCAAGGAAAGAACAAGTAAGAACAAAGGGTAACAGGGAAGGAAGGAAGGGAAAAAGGAAGAAGAAAAGGGGGAGATAAAGGAAGAAAGAGAGTTGAAAGTGGGTAGGGAGGAACAAGGAAAGAAGAGAGAGGGGAAGGGAGAAGGAGAGGTGAGAAATAAGAAGGGAGGAACAAGGAAAGAAGAGAGGGGAGAGGAAGGAAGAAGGAGAGGTGAGAAGTAAGAAGGGAGGAACAAGGAAAGAGAGAGGGGAGAGGAAGGAATAAGGAGAGGTGAGAAGTAAGAAGGGAGGAATAAGGAAAGAGAGAGGGGAGAGGAAGGAATAAGGAGAGGTGAGAAGTAGGTAGGGAGGAACAAGGAAAGAGAGAGGGGAGAGGAAGGAATAAGGAGAGGTGAGAAGTAAGAAGGGAGGAACAAGGAAAGAGAGAGGGGAGAGGAAGGAATAAGGAGAGGTGAGAAGTAAGAAGGGAGGAACAAGGAAAGAGAGAGGGGAGAGGAAGGAATAAGGAGAGGTGAGAAGTAGGTAGGGAGGAACAAGGAAAGAAGAGGGAGAGAGGAAGGAAGAAGGAGAGGTGAGAAGTCAGTAGGGAGGAACAAAGAAAGAAGAGAGAGAGAGAGGAAGGAAGAAGGAGAGGGAGGGAAAGGAAAGAAGATACAGAAGATAAGAGAAGATAAAAGAAGAAAAGGAGGGAGATACAAAGGACAGGAAGAAAGAAGTACTAGTCAAAACAGATTGGGTCAGTTTGACCCAGGAGGGTTAACTGATGATGTATTTTGATATTAAAGAATTCCATGCTTGCAAAAATCCATGTTAATGCACTGTTGCACTTCTATTAAGTTCCAGCAGAGTGGTTTACTGATGTACAGAATCTTTTATCATTTATCCAATGAGTTTCAGTCTGTTGCCTGCTGTTAAAAATAAAATATGACAGACTTTTCAGCGGACATTTGTGTTGTTTGTATAATGGAGTCTCTTTTTTTTTTTTGAATACTTTATTTTAGAGTTTTCATTCTTGCAAAAACAGTACAACTTATTCCCTCTAAACTCAGTAAATAGGAACATTAAGAAAGTACAAGAGTAACTTAAAAGACATGTATGATAAAAATTAAATGATGTATTCAACAAGAAGGAAAGGGAAAATAATGACAAATTGATTTTAAAAAGAAACACAAATTACATTGAGATACATATTACCAAGATGTCACTGTACCTGAACACATTAGCATTGGTTTATACACAGGCCAGTTCAAAGCCTAAGGCTACATGGTCAAACTGAGTCCACGGCTGGTAAGGGTAGTGTTTCTATGTATTCAGTAAAGGGCTGCCAAATTTTTAAAAAGGTGTATTTTTTCTCATGATATATGTGATCTTCTCCATAGGCAGACAAGTCATAATTTCTGATATCCATTTTGATATAGAACGGGTGGACTCTGACTTCCAGGTTAAGGCGATACATTTTCTAGAGATAGTAAGGGCTAAATCAATACATTTATGAGAATTCTGAGTTAGTTTTAGGTTTGCTACATTTCCGAGAAGACAGAGTCCAGGATCTAATGGAATTGGTATATTCATGATTTTAGTCAGTGTGTCACATATGTCACGCCAAAATGTAGTAACTTTGGTACACTGCCATGTGCGATGTAACATGATGACCTCAGCAATACAGACACTGAAACAGACATTGGAGATTGTGGGTTTGTACCAATGTAATTTTTGAGGGGTTCAATGCAGTTGATGAAGGAAGGTGTAGTATTTTTTGAAACAGTCATTAATTTATTTGGAGTTTCCTGTAATAATCCCATTTTCAGTTTCTATGGAATTGATAGCTCTCAGTGTCTCCTCTTGATCTTCTGATAATCTCTGTAATTCCACATTTGATAGAAATTAATCAATCATATCAAGATCATCTGGGGGAGCTGATTTATATAATGTAGAGTAGTATTTGTTGAATCAGTCAATTTCTTTTGAGTTTCCTGTAATAATCCCATTTTCAGTTTCTATGGAATTGATAGCTCTCAGTGTCTCCTCTTTCTTCAACTGCCAGGCCAAAACTTTTTGTGCCTTTTCCTCAAATTCATAATATCTCTGTTTGGGTATAGAGATAATCCTTCCATTCTATAAGTGTTCAGTATGCTATATTTAAGATTTGTACTTACTAATATTCAATATGTCCCTCTGGAGCATGATCAGTCTGTATTTCAATTAAATAGTGGGAAAATGTCTATTTTCCCACTATTTTCCATTACAGTCCCTTTCGGTCCCCATGGTGTTGGAAAAATGAGACGCAATTAGTGAAAAATTAGAAATGAGAAATCTTGATATTTCAAGTGATATATGAAAATCTAAAATTAAAAAAGATTTTTTGGACTTAGAACCATGGCTGTAGCTTCATTAGAAAGGGTGGTCCCCAGCAGGCATGTCTATGTCCACTGTCCCCACCAGGCAAGATAAACGAGTATGTGTGTGTGTGTGTGTGTGTGTTTATGTGTAAAAATGTGGGTGTGGGTGCTTTCTTTTTTGTATGCGTCATCCTTGTTGAATTGTGGACACCCTACTACAGCTGCCATGTGCGTGCTGTTTGTTGACAATTTTGCCGGGCCTGTTTTTCTTCACGCTTAAGACTCTGATCAAACACACTCTGAAGTTATGGAACAAGCTGGCGTCACTCTGACAGATGGAGGGCCATTAAAAACGCCTCCGACAAATCATTAGCAAGTGGAAGAAGTGATTTTGCGTACTGTCCCTCGTTAGTCTAGTAATGCATCTCTTTCCCATTTGACGTTACTAAAGAGGTTCAGGAATCCATTAGCTGCACCCGTCCCCAGAGAGACTACACAGGCACATGTACTCTACTGTCAATACGCCTTCTTCCTTCCATTAGCACTCCAGAGCCAGTCCATGCCTAAGAAATGTCTCAGTAGCCTGGAGGAACAGGGACAAGTGAGAGCCTGAATGAGTGAACAGCCCCAGGGTGGGAGAGTGGAGTAAGGTGTGGAAAGAGAGAAGGGGTAGGGATTTACAGTAGGGGTCAGAAGTCAGACCTAGGGGCGCCTAAGGGGTCTTATTCTCAGCTGTCTGTTCATGTCCTTGTGAGGAAGTCGCTCTGAGAAGTATAGGAAAGGTTCAGACAGCAAATAGCTTCAAATGTATTTTTAATGAGGCAGCTGCAGCCCTCTCCTCAATGGCGGCTCCATAAGTGCCCAAGGTGGTCCATAGTATTAGCTATAATGATGGAATAAAGATGTGTGTGCTACTCTAATCCTCAGTGCTCATTAGCTACAATTGGTTTGGCAAGGCCTCCTATCAAAGTGTTTACCTGAGTCCCAACAGCCTGTAGCTGCTGCAGTGCGTCTGTCAGAACTAATGACTTGTGCCTTCTTTCTGTCCCCCTTGAAAGGAGACTTTGTGAGCCCCCCTTGGCTCAGTGGCATGCTAACCCATCATCATGTCTTTTTTATCATTGTGTCACATATCACCTGCTGAAGCCTCTCTTCCCCTCCTCATCTCAGGATTCACTCTGAACTTGTTCCAACTTCACGAGACACCAAAATACACAGACACAACACCTACAGCTCCTTCCATCCATGCTGCACTGGCACATCTAGGTCGTTCCGTGCCAAATACCTCCCCTGCTGTCTCACCACAAAACAAAGTTCCCCACACATTGTACTTTCTGCCAGGCACCTCACCTCACAGCGCACACCTTCACCTTCACACCACAGAACCCACCCGAGAGCTGCTTTTAAGTTTCCAAGGTGCATACCAGAGTGTCGGGGCCCTTTATGTTCCTGCTGAATCAGACAGGCAGACAGACAGCCCACTTTAGACCTCACCGCTCATACCCTGAACTCCAGAGCCAGGCTCCAGGAAGCAGGTCAGTGAAGTGTGGAGAGAACAGAAGCAGCTGAGAGCATGTCTCCACCGGCCAGCAGGAACCGTAACAGTAACAGTGGAGGGGCAAGCAGGGGATCTGCTGGTGTGTGGTGGAGAGGGCAGGTTCAAAAACATTGTATTGAAGAGGACAGAAAAGTGTATTCTGCTCTGTTTGAGCTTTGTGCAGCAAACCATGGACTATAAAAATGGACAGTGGATACCTGGATACAAGTGAAGCTGAAAGGACTGGCTACAGTGGAGGTCAAAGCCATTTCACCCATCTGGATTCATGTTCACACCTCATGTGGTATTTACACCCGTGTGACATTAACCCTCCAATATGAATATCACAATGGCATCAAAGAGGGACCAAGCTATCACACATATGTGCACGCCCTAGAGATCACTACAGAGGTGAGAGGAGATGATCCAGCCTGTGTCACACATCACAGAACGTGTGTATTATGGATATAGTGGCCATTTGCTGTCTCAAAGTTGCCTTTTGTTGACTCTGAAAGCAAACAAAGAGGCACTCTGATGAAAACATCTTGCTGGTCAACAACATCCATTTACCTAATTCTGCACAACTTGTATTAATAATGAAACGAGAACTGATGGGCTATTGAATGACTCACGTCTTGCACAGTGTGTGCCCTTGAGCATTCTAATTCAGAGTGCAAACGTGTATTTCTGCTGTAAAAAAAACAAACATTTTTTTAACATTATCAGGTGACATTTGGTGCCTCTGCTTCCAGCCTCTGGTGTGTGAGTAACTACAGTTTTTTAGTCCTCTGCATTTTTATCATTATCAGCACAGGTAGTTGCTGCTGTTGTGCTGAACTCGCTTGTACATTGGTTACTTAAAGCTTTTTTAGGGGCTGATTTAATTCAACAGGAGCTAATTTGGTCCATCTGATTCTGTAAATGAGAGGAGAACTTGAAGTGTTTCACTTCTGAATTGAGGAGCTGAAACCGTACAGAACTGTACCGTACAGAAGGCAGCTGCTTTAAGACCAACTGTTCACAACTGTAGAAGCTTGAGTAAATTCTCACTATTGCTATGCTGCAGCTCCACACACTGTCTTCCTCACTACATTATCATTACATTTATCATCCTTGTTGTGTTTATAAATTGGTCAAATGAAAAGCCACCAGTTTTGACGTACTGTGACATAAATGCTATCAATGAGTGATGTCATTGCTGATCCCAAACCTTACGTTGACTGGCAATGGATTTGACACTGTAACAAATTGTGAATAATTTTGAGAAAAAAATTGGGTCTTGTGTGCAGAGGCTCCAAGTGAGAGTAGGAGCCCAGCCCCACCTGTCACATGTCAGTGTCTCTTTTGGCAAGACATTTAACCCTAAGTTGCTCCCCCTCATGCATCAGTGGCGTGTAATTGGGGAAAAAAAGGGCCAGGATGTCTTAGCTAATAATGATGGACAACTTCTATAGAAAAATCAAGACCATCAGTGAATGAATGTTGGGGGTGAATGGATATCAGTGGGTACATGTGTCCTGTGGTGTAAGTGCTTTGATTGGGAAGAATGACCAGAAAAGTGCTTTTTAAGCTTAAGCCAATTTTCCATTTACTTTTACAACTCTGGTATGCAACATGACTAATACGTTGGGATTCTTAATTGCATTGCAGTATCAAAATGATTGTTCAAAGTCATAAGACCTGAGGAGGTTTGTCAAAATGTTGTCACTGAAATGCTCTGTGTGAAGCTTTAAGGTTACCAGATCTCAGGAATGCCCTTAAATGTTTTATTTTAAGCTCCTAACCATTATAGATACCAGTATTTACAGCTCCGTTGGCAAATATGGCACCTGTAGCACTCTGTGCAGCATGCAAATTGGTAGATTACATAAAATGTGTTGAAAAGAAGTATTCAAACATCTATAACTGTGTGTCTGCTTCACACTCAAGACTTGCGTCTGCTTTGGACTTTATTCACTTGGAGTCACCCATAGCTTTTTGCTTAATATTTTGGCTTCATCTTTTGTCCAAGTGGACACAGGTATACTGTCCATTTGTTTAAACAATTTATGATACAGACTAGGGCTGCAACTACTGATTCTTTTTGTAATCGATTACTCTATCAAATTTTTGTTGATTAATCGATTAATCGGATAACGGTTACATTGCGCTCACTGCTATTTTTTTTTTTTACATTTAATCACTACACATTATTATTATTAGTAACACACAAAACAGAAAAGCCAGGTCACTTAAATTAACAACTTATTTTTCTTATTTTGAACATTCTGAGCATAAATGGGATCTTAAAATCAGAATCTATACTTTTAGTTTTACTCTGAGCCATATCTTGCTTTTTGCAGTATTTTTTTTCAAGTTTGGTTATTTTTATTTTATTTATATTCATGCTTGTCTCCTTTTGCTTAATTATTGCCTTTACTACTGTACCATATTTATGGTCTTATTTTGCTTACTTTATCTCTAGGACCAAATTATATCATACTTAGATACTAAGATAATTTAACTAGCTAATATAAATTTCTATAACATATGAAAACATTCCCTACATCTGCTTCCTCTACTCACTGTCAGTGTTTCCTGTTGTGCTCTCTGTAATCAAATTAAATGTAAAGTTATTGGATGTGAAAAGTATGTAAACAAAATACACATAGTTTTGGGCAAGTAGCCTCCGCATTGATTTACGTTCTGAACCAGCCTTTACACAGAGCCATAATCAAAGTAGGTTATTTACTAGCCCATATCTCAGTTATTGATCACATTAACTGCCTCTGCTGATGTATCGTGAGTGTCATCCTGTTGTGTTGCTCTGCGGACGTGACGCACAGACCGGATGTTTACTGTTGATGTGCTGCAGCATTGACGATGCTATCATGCTGAGCTACTTGGTAAGCTAACTCCATTTGACATCAGACACACTGCACTGTGTTTTCTTTTTGTCCCTTCTTGTAGTGACGACACACTTCAGCCATTTCTTTTGTGGACTCTCCTTTCTGTCCCACTCTTTTCTCTTCCTTCATGATTTTACAAGCCGCGCAGCAGCGGAGGTAGCAGGCGCGTTGTGCCACAGAAATGACCGTCAGTGTCAAACACTGTGCACTGTATAGTAGTCCAGATATATATTTTATATGTATAATTATATATTAAACAAGGCTTCGAGGCACACAATTTGCCTCGAGGATATTTTGTAATCGAATAATCGTGATTACTCGAGGAATCGTTTCAGCCCTAATACAAACCTGTTATGATACAAATAGTTTTGGATTGTGGAGTACTTCAAGCTTGTTGAGTTTCACTTTTAGTCACTGAAGGGCTTGTTTTGACATGGTTAATATGTGGTTAAGTTCACCTCATGTCTGACAAACCAGTCAAACACAAGACGGGATGACTTAAATATGATTTAGAAAAGGCTTTTGCAGATACATAAGCAGATATTCAAGTATTAAACAGACTCATCTGACATGTTTACAGTTCAGTTTTTGATCACACGTTGACCAAGAAAGCTGTGACCAAATCCCTTTTGGGGCACTTTAAAGGCTGCTGGGGAATGCTCTGTCATGCCCTCTTCTGTTGTTGATTAGAGTAGATTAGATTGTACTTTATTCAGCCCTTTGGGAAAAACTCCCTCAGGGAAATTAAAAATCAGTAGCAGTTGATTGTTACAGATAAAAAGACAGATAAAAGAGATCTAACTAAAACTATTAAAAAAGATATGTAAATATAAATAAAATAAAAATAAACATATAATGCTACAGGCTGGCTACTGCTCCTTCCCATCCTCTATCTTCCTGCTGTACAGTCTGATGGCTTGAGGGACAAAGGATATTCTCAATATGTTGTTCTATGCCCTTTTCTTTGTTAAGTATTTACCTTGTTGAAATTTAAGAAAATAAGAATATCACTTTAATCAGCATGAAATACATAAATAAAATGTATTCTAGGGTTGGAGGGGCATGGCAAAAATGTTCTCGTGATATATTCTCCCATACTGATAGATATCAATATTTATCACAATATTTTTTATTTTTATTTTGTTGATGTCTGTTCAAATTATATATTAACAGAAGTCTTTAAAAAACAGGTTTGTTTAGTTAAACTTTATACCAGTGTTCATCAAATAAAAAATATGCACAAACGAGCAGCACTGAATGTTTTTGTTACTCATGTACATTGGGCAGCCTCCACAGCAATAGTGACTTGACATTGACAACCCTGCTTATATTGAGGAGGTTCTGCCAAAGTACATGTAATGTTAAAGTGTGTGTTACCTAAATTAAATGGTCTATAGCTGAGTTAAACTGATAACACCCAGAAAAGTTGTCTTTACTTATGCGATAGAAACAGCACTGGTGATGTGTTTGCTCTTCTTTCTATGTTCTTTGTGGAAGGTACTGGTCACAAAAGAGAATGATGGATTGTTTTTTTGGTAGCACTGTTGCAGAACTGTTAACCCTGGCACTGCTAAATGCTAATAAGCTGCTAACGAGCTGCTACTTTGGCCCAAACTTGCAGGGAATGTGTATGAAGCCAAGGCAGCATCACGTTACCATATCTTCGTACTCTTTGTTGTAGTCACTGGGATGGTACCTTTTCACATAGTAAAAAAGATTTGAGGTGTTCCCAAATGGAGATGGCATCAACAATCAGATGTTGTGCAGACTGGCTTCATCTGCATCTGCAGTTTGATATTCAAACCATTTCAACATGATTGAGATCTTCTAACGTTTCTAATCAGCAATGACCTCTGCTTGTGCAAGTTGACCTTCGTCCCCTTAACTCCCTTTTTCTCGTTTCTTTCCTTGTTACCAACTGCACTTCTCTACTCAGACACCCAATCAAACTCTTAGTGTACAAGGGAGCATAACCGGCATGCTGATCTGCCTTCTTTTTTGTTTGACAGGCGGCAACTAGCGTTATGGCTGCATTACAGCCACCTCGGCTGTAGTACAGGGTAGTGTCGTCTTTAGAAAAACAAACTCAAAGGCAGTTGCCGGGTATTAATCCTGCCTAATTTAATACACCCAAAGCTTATCATCATCACTGACGTGTACATTTTATTGAAATCTCATTTCAAGATTGTTTTATTGCCTAGCTTTTCCACCCCTATGTATATTGTTATTTATTCTGCTGTACAATAATGTGTCTTACACTGTAAAGTATCAAGGAACCCTGTTAAAGCAGGTGGAGCGGGCATCTACAATCCTGCAGCAGCTGTAGATGCTGATGATAGCAGATGATTAACAAAGATCCAGGTCTGTTATGGCTTCTTACTCTCTTTGTTCTTACATATTCATCTCTGTTTGTTGCCATCAGGGCAGACCAAACAAATCAATCTCTCACTGCAGCTGAGCCAATTATAAGAAAGAAGCTGGTGTCTTTAAGCAGGGGGCAGCCACTCACCCTTATCCTCCTCATGCACCTCTTCACTGCCTGGATTAGGCCACCAAGGATGAAAAAGCAGAAGAACCAACTAGTTGGGTAGTCTCTCACACGCATACTGACAGATACTTTAATTAGGATTGTGTCAGTTTAGCCAATCATTATCACAGCCTTGGTGCGAATGACTTCACCTCCTGTTTAAGAGGAACCTGGCTTGTAGTGCTGCAGTGTGTGTGGGTGGGTGTGGGTGCATGTGTGTGTGTGTGTGTGTGTGTGTGTGTGTCTTGCTCTGTCTGTGCTTGAGCATGTTTGATGGTGCAC
This sequence comes from Scarus forsteni, assembly GCA_036419115.1. Taxonomy (NCBI): domain Eukaryota; kingdom Metazoa; phylum Chordata; class Actinopteri; order Labriformes; family Labridae; genus Scarus; species Scarus forsteni. The sequence goes on along the minus strand of JAZDUH010000400.1, from coordinate 10,038,124 downwards.
ACAGCCTTCCCTCAGACTGCCTCCTCAAACAAAGACTTTCTTGTAAATCAGGTGGAACATAAAAGACTTGGCTTTCCCCTTAAAGTACCTGACTCAACTTAAACAGTGATTGTCGAGGAGAGCAGATCAAGGCCTGCTGATGAACACAACCCGGCACAGTGAAAGTCATTATTGCATAAATAATTGAACAAGCCCACCCAGCCCCAACTGCAGACTGCTGTTTATGAGCACGTTAGGCGGGCAGTCACACAGCTTCTAGCAGTGTCGTAATGGGGGGATTATCGTGCTTGCAAAGATTCAAATTACGACACTTCGCAGTTCAGTTCACGAGCTTATTTTTTTTTTTTTGCAAGGTTGACTCAAAGGTAAACAAGCAGCTTAAACTTTAGTTGGGAAACTTTGGCACATGCGGGTTGGTGAGGGGCCCTGGGAGGGTGGAAGGACCACCCCTGAAGGGTGCTGTAACGAGCTGGGTTACAGCCCAAGCACTGCCCAGGCCAGATGGACCTGCGTTGACAGCTCACTTACTGTCTGTCCTATCAGAGGGCGAGCATAGAGCGAGGCCTGCACAGTCCAATATTATTGGGTGTGATGCAGCAGATGCCCATTACTGTGGCTTACATGCAGCTTTCTGCTGAGTGCCGTGCTAATCTGTGAGGATGCAAAGACTGTTTTGTCTGACAGCAGAGGAAACACTCATCTGTAATGGCTAACCAGCACTCAGCCTCCATGTCTTTCAGCTTGTTTGGCTTTAGTGTGGTTTATTTGGTTGGTTAGTTATTCTCTGAGGTGCTGGTGGCTTTTGGGTGGGATTGTTTGGTTGTCTGTTAGTCAATGTGGCTGTGGATTTGGTTTGTTTGCATCCCAATGTGGTTTTTCTGTCTATGCAAGTCCATATGTGTATTAGGGGGGTATTCTGCTGGATGAGGTGGGGTCGTGTTTACAGAGCGGGTCCCAGCAGAGCCCAGATCTCTGACCCTCACATTCCAGAACCACCACTAATCGCCTCCGTCTGCTGTTCTCCATAAAGAAGCCCATGCTGCATCTCTCTTGGCTCCATCGTTCCTCTTGTCTCTCGCCCCAGTATTACTGCCCTCATCTCCATTTGTCAATTTTCAAGCCTCCAGGCAGTGCATTTTAGCCTAGTTCGTAGTCTGACGCTGTATTGATTAGCAGATGTTTAGTAACATGACCATGAAGAAAGTCGATGAATACCCACCATCTGCTCTCTTTTTGTTCTCTGCCTTTTTCACTTTCAACATCACTTTTTTTTTTTCACTTTTTTGCTCTTGGTTGTTGTTGTTCTACCCTCACAGTGAGCTCATTCTGGGCTGTGGTCATAGATGTGTAAATTAGAACCAGAAGAGTTTCTCAGAGTGAGGCACATATCCCCTCTGCTCTCATTCCTCCTCTTCTCCTTCCTCCCTCCCTCCCTTCTTTCTTTCTATCCCTTTTGACTATTTGAAAGCATTCCTGCTTTGAGTGTCAGGCCCAGTGAGCTGCACATTTTGGCCTGGCTGTGTTACCCAGCCCACTCCTCCTCCTCCTCCTCCTCCTCCTCCTCCTCCTCTTTCTGGGTCTTCTTGCATGCTTTTCTGGCCTGCCTCTCCTTTGAGCATGTCCTTGCCAGGTGCAGAGGTTTGCTCACAGCTGCCTGACAGATGATGCGGAGGTCTCTGGAGTGTTTTTGTGTCTTGTTGTGAAAATTGTTTTAATATAGTTGTAAAGCATGGAGGTTGACTGTGAAACAGGAGCTTGTAATTTGTGCAGAATCTGTGCAGATACTAAGTAAGTTTCCACATGCTGTCTTGGGCTGTTCCTTTGTTTTTTTTTCAAACTCTCTCTGTTCTGAATCAACAATTTGTGACACAACTCCAGCTGAGGTAATTTTGGTGGATTTACTTTATTGAGAAGTTCTGCAAACAGCTTTGCAACATTGGATTGAACTTTGGTTCTTCGCTTTCAGTGCCAAATCCATCCATGAACATCATGCAATAGTTGGAAAACAACCAAGCATCAAGTGTTTACTGCCCTGCAGTCATAAAAAGTGCTGAAATCTGGCTTAGGTACATGTTTCCCATGAGACCTCTAAAAGGGATTCTTTAAGGAGACCATGATCTCCCACCAAGCACAGAGTTTTTGGCTCTCAATGGAAAAATGCCCTTTACCTCTCTGTCACTGGAAAGTATTGATTGTTGACACAGGAGTGGCTGTAAGCAAACAATATGATTTTTTTTCTACAAAAGCAAGGCCCTTAATTTCTGATGAGAAAATACATTTTAAACTTGTTTTTTTTTTTTTTTAAGTTTATTACCATTACTGTTGTCCTTTATGTGGGTTTGATTCTGACCTTTGGTCTTTCTCACCCTTGTCCCTGCCCCATGCATCCCTCTTTTAATCTAGTTTCAGACAGTATCCACCAGGGCTGGGAATCATCAGTGACCCTACAATACAGTGATCACACCTATTTGTTTTATTGTGAATCTCAATATTATCCGATACGCTGAGTATTTCAATACTTACCATTGCAGAATTATTACAATGTAAAACCTTGTCTCTGGAACTGCGTTACATCCAAAAAAAAAACATAATTCTGTTTGATTTAGGAGTTTGAGGAGGAGTAAATCTTAAAAACATGTGTTACAAGTTTGTGCAACCCACTCTGCTTTGCTCAGTCTTTCTTCAGGTTCTTAAGAACTGCTCTGTAGAGCTTCAGTTATGCTGTGTCAGTGAAATAATGCTTCAGTAGAGGCATACACCTGGGCTGCAACCAGCATGTAACAGAAACCTGTGTTTTCCACAACATGGTAAGGTCTTGAGTCTTTGCTCATGATTGCACCATTGTCTTTCTTCACTCAGAATTGGAAGTGCTGGCTGGTTTTTCAGCAGGGTTACCTCAGCATGAACTTGTTGTTGTTGACTTTTGCTTTCCCAAGGTGGTGCCAAGTGAGGTGAGTCATTTTTCCACAGGATTTTATAATCACTTGTCAGACCTTACCAGCTCTATGTTTTATCTTCGTCTTTTACATCCCTTCAAAAATCTAAAATAAGTTCCTTTTGTCTCTCAATTGTGCTGCCATTTTGGATATATTCAGGTTCAGTCCCAGTTGTACCCCTTAGCCCTTCCCCGTCATCTTACCCCTTTGTCCATCCCTCCCCTTGGCCTTCTGTTTTGAGGGCCAATGGGAAGGGGTGAAAACTGTCCCCTAAGACAGAGATGCCACTAGTTATAATGCCACAGGGTTACATTGCCCCTGTTCAATAACACTTTGTTCAACAATTCTAAGTCAGGAGGTTGGCTGACTGGAAACAAAGCCAGAACACACCTGACTGGCCAAGTTAATGTCATTAGAAAGTTTTTTTTTTTTTGATTTGGTATCATAGCCCCTGGAAAATATCTTTCTATCTGATTATAAGTTCTAATAGCCATATTTTCTGATCACTTAGTGGTGTTGATGGCTTTGCCTGGTAATACACACCACCATCATTTGCCAGGTCAAGGGTCCAGGCCAAGTGTGTGAGTTTTGCATGAGTTTTACATGTCAACGTGTCCTTGGGCAGTAAATGATTTCCTGTATCACTGAACAGACATCTGCTACTGACATCTGCTCACGCCATGGCATTTGCCTCTGAGCTAATATTAGCTGATATCAATGTTTACCAAACGCACTATCACTAATTAAGGGCGGAGACACAGCAAAATTAATATTTGATTTTCCAGTTAGCAGGAGAGGAAGGTTGATAATTGTTATGAGAAATTGCAAAATATAGGTAACACATTTTTGCATGGCTCTGACCATTTTCATTAACTCTTATACTACTCAAACACATACTCGTCTCCAGCACAAAAGGACTGCATCCCCCCCCCCCCCCTTTATGTACACACTATGTACAAACACATTCACATGGACCAAATATCTTACGTAAATACATGCAAACCAACATTTATTCAGGCAAGCAAGTTGCAACTGATTGCTGGTCATCTTTTTAGCTTATAGGTATAGAAGTGTGACTAAAGTTCTGTATTACCAAATGAATACACACATTCTTTTTCAGCCAGACATTAGCCAGACCACATTTGTTTAATACACATGGATAAAGGGATTAGGATTAGGAGGTCGAGAAAGTTGTATTTATGCTGGTAAAAGAATGGAATCAGGAGATTCTCAAACAATCTATGTCTTTTTGGATAAAGTAAGGGATGTTGTATTGAACTACTACTGCAACAATTTAAGCTGATATAATCTAATAAGGATAACAGAGCAAGCAGTTTTGTGTAATATCAGTATTCTTAAAGATGCTTATGTAATATACCTGAAGACCAGTCATGTGCTGTTTATGTATTTTGAGTGTAGTAGAACGAGATGGGGTCAGCCAGCTTGATCTCATTCTACAGGGTTATGTATGCTCTTTTCACAGTACTCGTCAGAAGTATGTTCTGTGAAGATACTCAAATAATACCGTTCGAATTTCTGAATTTATTACTCAATATTTCCCAATCACATAGGTGAGCTACTGTACATGTGTAAAGGCTTATTGTTGACAACAAGAAACCTGATTTTAATATATTACATCACTTTTGAATTGGTGTATTTAGATGGTGGTTACACAAATATAGCAAAAGATGAATAAATATGTTTTACATACAATTAGTTTTGCATTTTTATGTGAAACATTGATTTATCATAAATACTAATTGATTTTAACAGCATCACAAGATTTTATTTCACTTAAAAAGGCGTGACTAAATGTATCAGATCAACAGAGAGCATATTATTATCAGTTTACATTTCAATTTAAAGAAATAAATAAGTACTGCAAGCACTGATATTTCCAGTGGTTCATGCTCCAAATACCACCTTCTGGTTATAAACAAATCTGCCTACTTGTCTGCTGCACTTGCAGCTCTTTTGTGGCACTAAAGATGCTGTGGTAGCATACCCCAAACTTTACCTTAATTGACTCAAGCTTAAAATATGAACCTGGTGAATCAGTGCTCAGCTGCACTGAAATGGCAGTCAGAATGAGCTAGCTAAACAAGATGCACGACCACATTATGTTGTGTGCTGTGGTATGTGCAAGATCCAGTCATAAACATTAGTGCATCAGTGTTTGCTTGTTAAATGAATATTTATCAAAGATAGTACTTGATTTTTAGTTCTTATTTTTACAAAATGAGAAAATATCATCACTTGTATAACTTCACTGATTATTTTATTTTATTTGTTGTACTTTATCACTGCCAAGTTTATTATGCAAAATATTTTTTTCAGCCTATAGCTAATTTTGTTTATTTCTATACTTTATATGAACACATATTGAAAGAACTACTACAGTGTAATTCATTCCTTTCCTGAAGGATAGTTCTCTGTTCATTAAACACTCATCCTAGTGTTATTACAAAACACAGATTATTGGTACCAGTGTCTATCAGTCAGAGGTGATCTGTGATTTGTATCTACAGCTAAAAAGCCGATTGGGGCATCCCTTCTCTAATCACCAGTACATGAGGATCATCTTGCAGATTAAAAGTAATTAAACAAAGCAAAAAGGGGGAAAAAATGAAATAATAATACTAGGTATGCACAGTATCAGATTTTTGCTGATCGCCTGTCTGCTGATGTACAAACTTGATTTTCACCCATGCTGATTTCAATACTGATTTATATTTCTGGTACACAAAGCCTTCCTTTATTCCTTTTATAGTGACAATCTGTTTTTTTTGTTGTTGTTTTTTTATAAACGCATCTGAAGTGAAAGAAAATGTTTAATGAGACATTCTTCTGATTTGTAAAAGTTGACATTAAGAGATGGGAAGGTAAACCATAATTCTTCTTTTTTACATTTTGCCAAATTTACAGCTAAAATATAGGATTAACATAGTATAAGTCATAGGTGTAGCCAAAATATTTGCTGTGAATATTTTTGGCATTATCTACCTGTTAAATAATATCATGCATCTCTAAATAATTCATAATTTTAACTAGCACGTTCAGAAACAGGTAATTTTATCAGGAATAGTTTAATGGAAATTGTATTGTTTCCATGACCATTTGTGATGTAGAAACTAGAACTTGAAACTTGAAAAGAAGTGTACATGTTTTGTTCTTTTTGTTTTTTAAGATGTTTAAAAGATAGTTATACAAGTTGTATTCCAAAGCTATGAAGCTCAGTATCTCAGTGCATACAGAGCCTTTGTCATGTAATAAGGGGAGAGCCATGTTCGTGACTTGTATGTTGGAGAGAGAGTGTGTGTGTGTGTGTATTTGGTTTGAATGTGTGGACTGAGTGAGATGAGTGGAGATCGGGGTCAGATACGAGGTGTTTCCTATCTCTCTGTCCCTCTCTCTCTTTCTCTTTGTTGGCGTCACAGCTTCTGCTATCTACCAATAACATGCTTCCCTCTCTCGTTCCCTCTCTCAATTCCCTGCTCAGGCCTCTCTTAAAATGTTTGAAAGCTGACTTTTTATCTTTGTTTTGTCTCTCTGTAAAGGTCAGTATGACTTTGACTTTGAGGGTAATATTCTGAGTTTGACTTTTAAAGTCATGATCTACTTCAGCTATCTCTTGAGGCTGTTGTCACATGGCTGTGCAAAGCTGCCTCTTCACATGTTTGTGTGCAGATAGCCTCAAATGCATGGATCGTTCTCTTTGTTATCATTGTTTATCAGTTCAGCAAGGCCATGTTTTATTGCATGGTTGTCAAAGAAAATGTATGGTAAAGGAAAATTACATAAAGCTATTTGTAGCATATCAGTCTATCAATAATTGTGTGTGTTGTTGATTGAACTTTAATGCCTGATTCTGAGTGTATAGTCTGTTATGCTCGGTCACGTAGTCTGAGAGATTCCCTGGCAGCAGCAGTGTTTTGGACTGGGTGCATTCCAGCTAACCAGCAGGCCTGGGATGACAGGAAGAGGCACAGAGGTTAATGATTAGTCCCATGTTCTCGCTGCATTCCATGGGGTGAAGAGGGGACATGGGATAAGGGGACAAAGAAATGGAGCAGGCTGGATGGGATTATGCAGGGCTACAGGCTATTAGTTTTTAAGTACCCTGTAAATTGCACCTTTTCAGGACAAAAACACATAATAATTTGGTTTTAATTAAAATACTGAGCAGTGAACTTTAACCAAGTGACTGCGCGGTTTGTGTGCCAGACCTTGACACCATTTTAACTGATGAAGTCTTGTAATTGGTAACCATGTAGCCAGGAAACTGAAATGTAGGACATTAGTTAATCTAAAATAGATTGGAATGATTTCATTTAACCTTTACTTAACCAGAAGTGTACCCGTTAAGATTAAGACAAAATTGTCCAGTTAGGCTCATTCAGGTTTCCCTCATATACTGAGACAGATGCTATGTCACAATCATCACTGGAGATGTGGCAGTTCATGGAGCTTTCGGTTGAGTTCCTTCCTCATTTTGGGGTCACAGTTGGGTTTAGTTCAACATGAAAATAACAACAAACTCCCAGATGTTTCTAAAATTTATCACCACCACCAAGGAGGTTATGTTTTTGCCAAGAATGTTTTTTTGGTAACATTGCACAAAAACTACTGGGCGAATGTTGCTGGGATTTTCAGAAGACGTTGGTAATAGCCCACCTTTGAAATGGTTAGATTTTGGTGGTGATCCAGATAGCTGCCATTAGCAAATGATTGTTTTTGCTTAATAACTGTCTCACTAATAATGATATCAACATAATTCCAAGTGCTAGCTGTGGGTTTTCCAGGCCAATGAATCATATGATGATGGTATATTTATCATGGAACTATTGCTTATAGATGTAAGAGCAATATGTGAGCTATCTTGGCAGAGGTTTGCACTGCGCATGTGCTTTCTAGTTTATTCTTTAAACTGAAAGTGAAGCAAGTTACAGTGAATTCCATTTTGAGCTACTTAACTCCACCTATGAGGAACAAGCTAGAGTAATAACCCAAGCTGGGAAATACAGAGTAGCTTGCCATTCAATACAACACATGATACATGGTCTGTGATGTTGATCAATCTTGATACAGTGATACTGCAATAATCAATACTTTGCAAGAATATTTCTCAGTAATGTATCGAGATATCTAATCTAATCTAATTCTATGTACACTTAAAGGGTAAATAGAACTCAAAAAGTATTTATCAAATAAAAACCCATAGTGATTTAGTAGTGTAAGGGATTTTTTTGTCATCCAAATATTGACATACTTTGATAGTAGCCTAAACATGGTTTAAAACGGTCTTGACAGATATGGACAAGTCTGTCCATAGTTAGGCGATTTTTTGGCTAAACATAATTGCCATCTACATTATATTGACAGTTCATTTTGATTTCACAGTGAGAGCATTAGGTCAATTTTAGCATGGTGAAGACTTTGAGATTCTTTGTGTTTTTTAATGTGTATAAACTGTCATTGGTATTTGTCAAAACAAGTAAAAAGGTGGTATGGCTTATGTCTTGGGTTCAAAAGGTGTTCATATTGTGTTGAAGAAATATCCGTTGTGACTTCTCTAACGACTGAAAGCTAACTACTGCAGTTTAAGTTATCATTTATTATATCTAGAGGCAGATGGCCAACTACAGTCACCACAGAGTTTAACAGTATTAACCCACATTTTCTTTGACTGTTTTTTTCAGGAGTAACAGTTTATAGCTGAAAGTTTTGGGTGATGGTCACTCCGAGCAATCAGAGATGCCACTGTGACAGTCTGGGGTTGCTGGAATTGTTATTTGTTGTTCTCTTGTCACTCCACCACGCTGTCCTGCAAGTACAGCTTTTTGCATTTGGTTGCTTGTTGTTCATAATGTCAGGAAAGAGCTACAGTGATTGTTACTACCATGATTGGGTGCAGCAATATTTGGTTTCCTCTTTTTATCCTTTGGTTTGCATTTGTTGTGTGTCTGTGTGCAACACCTTGGCATTCATACAAAGATGCTTCAGATTAAATGCCAATGCTGTTGCACCCTTTCTAGCTAAGATTATCTCTAAGTGAATAGGGAAGGGCCCCATATAGGTCTTTTCCTGGGGTCTCAAAATAACTAAAACATCCCCTAACATTATCACTATAATTACTTACACACAAAAATGATGCTTGAATAAGTCACTTCATACTTGGTCTTAGTCTTATTTATCTTTCCAAATGTTTCTTTGTTACTGCATTTCCTCATGCATTTTCTTCCCCCTGTCTCATCCTAATTCTCCTCAGCCATGCCCATTTTCTTTCTGTCTTTCTGTGTCCATCATCACCCTGAGAGCAGATATGTGTGGAATGCCTGATCCCTCAGGAATCTGGAAATCATGTCACCAGATGACTGACACCTTAAGGAGGTGCTGCCCTCATGCTCCTGTTTGGACAGGAGTTTGTCTGTATCTTACTCTGTCGCCGTCTCTCCTTTTTGTTATCTTGCACAGACCATAAACTCACAGACATTCATCAAGCCATCTTTTGTTTTTTGCCCACATCCCCACCCTCCTTTTTGTCTCTCCCTCATCTCATCAGCCTCCATCCCATTTTTTGCGTGTGAGCTGAAGGCCGTGTCTCCATATGAGCGAGGCTTCTTCTGTGGAGACTCCAGCATCACGTATCCCTATGTGCCGAAGGAGGCCATCCCAGACAGCTTGCTTATCGCTGGGGGTATCATCATCACAGGCTTAACGGTAAGACGATTGTTAAGTATGTGTGGAAAGTAAAATGTGTGTATTTTTCATGCAGAATTTTCCAAAGTAATTGGGGAAAAAATGGCTATGCTTTTTGTTTATTTGCGTCTTTGGTACAGAGAACAGAGAACAAATTAGCTCAGACAAGGTTTGATACAGATAGAAAAAAGTAATCACAAAAATGAAATGAAATAATTTATTCCTTGTTTCATCCATATATGCACATATGAAGCATGGATCTCAAATTGAGTTTGAGTCTTTCAAAATTTCAGCCAGTCTTACACCATAGGACAACGTCTACAAGAAGTAAGAAACTTCTCATAAGTGGAGAGATAGCATTACGATGTACAAATGTAGTAACTGTAAAAACATTATGTTTCATCTATAGCTGTCTAAAGAACTCCCTTTCTGTCTAAACTTATTTTAATTACATCATTTGGTTGAGTACTTGCATGCGTGGGTTGGTGTTGGTGTAGCAGTCAGTGCTGCTGCTTCTCACCAAGAAGGCTACTGGTTTTCTTCCCTGGTTGGGAGACCCTGTGTGGAGTTTGCATGTTCTGTCTCTTCACAAGTTGGTTTTCTTTCAGTACTCCAGTTTTCTCACATAGACCAAAAACAAATTCTTTAGGGTAACAGAGGCCAGCATGCCAGGACGTGTCCCATGTGGTTCCAGTCCAACACGTCAAAACCCTGCAAAGTCCTAAAGGGAAGGGAATTTAGACATTTCATTAATACTAATGCCATTATGGACACTGCCTGTGCATTCAATTTTTTGTTGATTCCTATATGGAAAACTCAACAGGTTTTCAGTGTCAGCAACAGTAAACACGTGGCACTCTTGATTTGTGCTGCAATGACAAATGCTACAGTGTACGGCTAATGTTTCACCCCTGCTTGAATTCAGTCAGACACCTGATTAATCCAGTTAGTGTCATATTTTTGTGAATTAAGCCACAGTTTTAAACATCTGTATCTCCTGTCCCTCCACACTTCCTATGAGTTGTGTTGTACAGCACCCCTTAGACTGTATGAGCCTGTTTTAAAATGCTGTTGGTACAAACAGCCCCATCAAATTCCAAAGGAAATGATACTGAACAAAAACCTCTAATCAAGATAACATCTTCTCATCATGTTACTGTTGTTGACACTGTTTCGAAGGCGTCTTTTCTGTGTTTTCCTTTTAAATATTTATTACTTTAAACTTTATGACAGTAAAAAAAAAATGTTTTCTTGTTACACTAATGTCCCTCCAGGAAAAAAACTATATTTTAGGGAAATGACTAGCGTAATTTAATCTTTTAACATTTTGTTGAGTAAACAAGAGTCCTCAAAATCCACAATCCCACTTTTTCCTGGACAATCAGCAGTTAATTCATCACCAGTAAAACAGTCATCCCAGTCTGCCAGTTTAACTGCTGCCCTGGCAAGGCTTCAGAGCGCATTGACCAAGGAGTGAAAATGAAGCCAATGTGGTAGCACTGCTTGTCCACATGTGTTCACTTGAAACTGTCTGCAGAAGCACCAGAAGTCACGTGTTTGTCCAACAGCAAAATTCAAAAGCTGCTCACATTTTGAGATTTTTTTAAAGTAAAAACTCACCCTTTATCACCATTTATGTTTACATTACCCTCTAGGCTATTACGTTTTTTGGCTTCTTCATTCTTATCCTCAAGCTCCCCTACATGGCCCTCATCTGTCACACTATTGTGAAATTAACCCTAGCTCAGTGTTAGTGAGGAAAACAATAGCGACACTTTTCTCTTTACTCCACTGTTGCCTTCCCACCTCTCTTATTATATTCTCTCTCATCCATACCAATGGGACTATCTTATAATTGTAGTTACCTCCACTAACATTCTGTTGGACTGTTATATAATGGTTTGAGGGGCGATGAATACATAACATAGGGAGGTTACAGGGAGAAGAGCTAAGAAGCCTATTGATGCCAGCACCAAGACCACTGCCCAGTAAACATAAATGTAATAAACAAGTGACTCCATGACTTCCAAGTTTCTTAAAATCAGAATTATTAATGTATTTTGCTGTATGACACATGCAAAGCACAAATGAATACAATGTGGTCAGCATGTCTTTAGATGTAGTGTTTCCTTTAAAAAAATGTATTTTTGCTGCAGAAATTATTATGTTTACAATGTGGTTTAAAAACTGTCTTGGTCAGAGTAGTTCATGTCTTCTTTGTTCCTTCATAGGACAGGGAGTGAGTTTTTCTGTAACTTGTCTGCGTTGGTTTTATTAAGTATTTGAGTTATGTATAATTAGGGGCATGGCTGATGTGATTGCAAGCTCACACGATGTTGCACTTTGGCAGGAGGATTGAAATTGTCCTCAACTCTATCTCTTTATAACTAAATCAGTTCAAAGTTAGATTGAGCCCTTTTCAAAATGGCAGCTGCCACAGATCCTCAAAAGCCTTCAGTCACCAAACACCTGACACTCAATACTTTTTTTAAGATTGATTGCACTTGCATACAGAGACAAATAAACTGATGAAATTAACAGCCACAAACATTATGGTACAAAATGATGTGTAAGAAAAATAATAAAAAAAACAAACACAAATTTATAAAGAAATTTGCACAAGAGGTCTATAAGACAACATTTGCTTGTCCGGTGACCTATAAATATATTGAAATAAACAAATAAAGTAAAAAAATAAAACAAATAGAATACGATTCAAATGCAGCTGAACAGAAAACATCACTAAAAAGGTACTGAATGAAAAGGTAAGATTTAGACTACAGCCAGCATTTTCTATGACAGTGTTAGCCAACACACATTAGCATTAGCTGGCTCCAGTATCAACTGTGTAACAATTGTATATGATGAGCACAGTGCAGTAGCACATACTACAAAATGGAGTTTTATTAATGGATACAAGATATTGTATTGCATTCTGCACATTTGATTAAATGGAGCATTCAAGTTGAAGTCAAACAAACTTTGTCTCACAGCTTCAGTATTTGTTTAGCTCTGCCATATGACTTAACCAGTTTCTCTTGTCTCCTGTCCTTCTCAGATTGCTCTGGGTGAATGCTACCGAGTACGCTTTCGAGGTGTACACTCCAGAGCCTTTGTTAGAAACTGCTATGTGTCCTGTCTCTACAAGGAGCTGGGGAGCTTTATGTTTGGCTGCTGTGTGGGTATGTCTCTCACCAATATGGCCAAGCTAAGTGTGGGACGCCTGCGGCCAAACTTCTTGTCCGTCTGCAACATCACATATGCGTCCATGAACTGCACTTCTGGACAATACGTGTCACGGGTCAAGTGTAACGCATCTGAGCCGAAGTTGGTAGTTGAAGCAAGGTGTGTTTTCTTAGGAAATTCTAGTGCGTATACTCTACGGTGCTTGACTCATTCAGTTAATGTGTAACCATCAGCATCTTTTATTTATTTTATTTCTTTCAGGAAGTCTTTTTTCTCCGGCCATGCCTCCTTTGCTATGTACACCATGCTCTACCTGGCAGTAAGTCAAATCTACTGTTAAACACACACACACACACCCTCACACACACACTAAAACAACCATCTGGAATCTGCCCTTCACTTTCACCTGAGCTTGTGTTGGGTAATTACAGTATTCCTTGTTGTGTTTGCAGTGTTATGGGAACAGTACAACTCTGGCATTCCTGCCATTTGTTTGACAGAACAGTATTCCCTGGAGGTCAAGAGCACTCTGCGTTACAATCAGGCTAGATAAGCTCATTAAAGATGCACAAACACACAGAAATGTGTGGTCAGAGAAATTCACACATCCTTATCATGAGGGAGGGATCTTTGAGTGCAGCAATGCTCCAAAGGTATCCTGCTCCACACTGAAAGAGATGGTGGGACAGACGGGGGGGGGGGGGCTTTGAGAATGAGGGAGAATGTTTTCCGTGGGGAGCATGAATAGATGAAGAGACTCAACAGACAGAGAGGGCCTTGTTGTGGTCCTCATTTAGTGGAGGGGGGTGGAGGGCTGAGTATGCCTGCTGAGAGATCGACAGGCTTCTTTCAGTAAGAAAACCCCTTTCAACTCCCCCACCCACCCCCATCCCAGCCTCCCCCTTTCTCTTCATCCCTCTTTTTCTGTCACACTGCACTGGCCACTGCTCATTGGTGCATTGTGGGAGAAAAACGACAGTTAGAGGAAAACAAAAAGCACATTATTAACCATTACTTGTCCATATCCATTGTGTATGTACTCATTAATACAGAAATCCCAGTTGAAGGTTACTTTAATATTCAGTAGGGGGCAACTAATGAATGAGTGAAAGCAGGGAGGTTGCCCTACATTCAAAGACAGAACGAGTGATCACTGCCGACCTTGTTTGCACTTGTGCTCTTCACAGTTCAAGTGAAAAGCACCTCCTCTCCAGGCTGGAAGTGATAAACAAGGTTAAGCAAAGAGGTATTGAGTAGTAGAAATAAATGGATAGGAGACTGAAGGGTAGACTGTCTGAAAAAAAAGACAAAAGATGAAAAGACAAAAACAGACTGTTTTTTATGCAGAGTTGACTTGATAAGGCAGTAACTGTTGGACCGTTCTTGTCAAGGTCAGGGTTTGTATGGTGCTTAAAATCAGTGAAAGTAGTTTAATCATAACGTGTTTTCAAGGTTTGAAAAGTGCTTGAAGTTAGGATAAGGTGCTCAAAAGTGCTTAAAATGCAATTTTCCTTTTTCAGTTATAAATATGTGACTAAGCATCTTTCACACAGAGGCTCGATAAAGAGATTCAAACAGTCAGCCTTTTCTGTGTGGAATGTTTCTCAAAAGGGCCATGCACACCAGGACTGATGTTGATAAACAGCATTAAATTGCAGATATTTCAGAGCCAAAAGGGTTGTAAATATCTGCAAAATGCTCTTCAAGGAAAAGTTCAGTTTCTACAGCTTTCACATTGTTTATAGAATGAAGTAGAACAATATACTCACCCAGAAGGCTTTCCTGATGCAAACAGTGCTTTGGGAGATACTTAGATCCAAAATTGGGACATGCGTATAATGGTAGCAAACGGGGCATACAGCGCCCTTCTAAAACTGCACTAATTGTCCAAAAAGTCATTAGTTTCATCAATATTTCATCATCGTCCATTCGGGCTACTCCTCCATTACAGTCTGTGTTGCCCCAGACATGTTTTTGTAACTGTGCCGACCTCTAAACTGAAGAAGAAAAACGTATGCCTCCGCACCTGTGCAGTACTCTCTAGAGAGCTGCCTCCGCGTCCTCCTTTTGATGAGCTCCTCATCTGTAAACTCTGGCTCGAAACTGTAAGGACACCCATCATATTCAAAGTTCTCCTCCACAACATCTTCATTCGATAGATATTCGTCCATTTTGCACAAAACTGGAAGAAGAAAGTTGTTGTGAAGCCGGCTGTCTTCCCCTGAAACAATGAGCCGCACTGCGCAGGCGCGGAGCAAGCGCTCTTCTTCTTCAGTTCAGAGGTCAGTACAGTCACACAACATGTCTGGAGTGACACAGACTGTTGTGGAGGAGTAGCCCGAACGGACCATGATGGAATATTGGTGAAACGAATGAGTTTTTGGACAATTAATGCAGTTTTAGGAGCGGCCCTGTATGTCCCGTGTGCTACCATTATACGCATGTCCGCCACGCAATTTTGGATCTAAATATCTCCCAAAGCACTGTTTGCATCAGGAAAGCCTTCTGGGTGAGTATATTGTTCTACTTCATTCTATAAACAATGTGAAAGCTGTAGAAACCGAACTTATCCTTTAACTGCTGAAACTGATAATCATCTTTTGGGCAAATTTCTGCTAACACTGTTCTGATTATATCATGCATCCCTATTTATAGGCATTATCATGGATCAAAGACGGCCAGAGAAAGAAAAAGACTAATTGAAAAACTCAAGTTAACATGATCACTCTTTAAACTAACGCCATTATATCTGTAAAAAGCATTATTTGGAGTTTCCATATTCTACATGCAGGCACAAACTTCACCTACAGCAAAGTCCTGTTTCTAAGTAAGCCTAATGGTAATACCAGAAGTTCTTTTGTTGGAGAGAATCAAGGAAATTAGAAAATTAATGGTTTGGGTTTTCATCAGTTGCAGTCAAATGGCAGTATGACACGCTTATGTCACAGGACTGACACTGCACGTCTTGGGATGAGACTGTTGCTCTTGCACACATTGCATTTTGCGATGTAAAAATGATATATTGTTCAGCGCAAGGGTTACTTTCGGTCGTGGTGAGTAAGTAACCTCACATTTACAGAGAGAACAGATTTATCTTCCACTACCGTCAAACACATGCCAAAATCAACTTGCTAGTTAGAGGATCTGGAGGGTTGTTTGCCTCCACTAAGCCCCACTCACTTTAAAAATTAAATCTATTAAAACAAAAGAGAACAATTGTAACTTAAAAACAAAACAAAGATAATCTCTAAGTATTCAATCTATGTGTGAATGCCCAAGTGAGAAGCTTAGTTCAGTATGATTTCAATCAGACTCCCATTTTTCATGTAGCACAGTGATCGGCTTTTCTATCTTCATGTGAATGCACTGAGTGAGTTACCGTCATCTCTTACCTCTCTACACCTTTCTTTATTGTTCTTTCACAGCCCAGACACAATCACACAAGAGCACGTGAGTTTGCTCCTAGCTAGTGTTACAGCAGACTCCAGAGATTGGGTCAGACCTGTAGCTACATGCCACCTGGGCTGGAGCCAGCTGCTAGCATTTAAGGCAGGAACAGTGACACCTGCTCTCAGTGCAGAGGAGCGGTGAGGGTCGGCCTCTCTGCAGGAATGTAGGCCACATGCTCCCCTGTGTTTGTCGGGTCCAGACAGACCTCCAGCCACCTCATAAGGCTGCTCCACGCTCGCCCTGTGACCCCAATTTTACAGACAAACATCCAGTCCGCAGCACAGGCCTGGTGCAGGAGATGAGGATGAACAAAAGGGGGAAATGAGGTTTAGATAGCGTTAATGGACTCGTGCCATGCTTGTCTTTCCCCTCTGGGTAGCAGGCTAAGTGGATGTCCATGTTTTGCTTTCAAAGCTCCACCTTTGTTTATAGGCTTTAAATCATCAGACTTTCATTATCTGTTTATATATACAGGGTGTTCTCCCTGTCACAAGCTTCGGCATGTGTTTATTCACTTTTTTGTTGTAGTGATCAAGTGTGTAACAGTTGAGATCTCGTATACTCTCCCTGATACTATCAAGTACAGTAGGTCGCATATGAGGCCTTAATGTATGTCAAATGGATTTCAGCAAATTTATTGAAACTGATTCCCATACAAAACAGAAAATGTATTGTTTGCTTTAAGATTCCATTTACATTTATTTTTAAATTTTAATACCAAAAAGGACAAAAAACAATATTGAGTTACATAAAAGGAAAAATACTTAATCATTCTCAGAGCCCTTCATTCTGGGAAACAGAACAATGGTTTTTGACATTTTCCCTATTGTAATTCATGTGTGATTTCTTGTTCAGATTTTTATTGCTCAATTATCAAACCATTTTTATAACACCATTATTTTTTTTTTCAAATAATTCTATAAAATGCTCTACATCATGTCCACCTTTGGTTCTGTCACTCCGAGTCAAACATGACATAAATATGGCAACAGGCCCATGATTAATAAAAGAAACAGTGAACAAGGCCATCCTGTCCTGATATTATCACTTCTGAAATAGAAGAAAATGCCATTTTTGCATTTCAATGACTCTTAAACTTTTTCTAAAGCTGTGATTTATTCAAATTAGATCACTCTAGAAGTCTTTTTACAGGACAACAGCCAGACAATAAATAAACAAATTCTGCTACAAGATATTTGACAAACACTGGAAGAGAGAGCAAACCCGTTTTAATGATCTGACATTGAAGGTATGGTTGTCACGACACCAGAATATAAATTAACTGAAATAATACCAGTAGAGAAATTAAATATTTTGATTTCTTTTTTGATACCAAAGAAAATTTTGGGATAAAATTACATGTTTATCCATAATTACATTTTTTCTCTACATGTTCAAAAATGATCATACTTAAAGTTATTAAAACTTTATTATATTTTAAGGTAATACATTAAAAAATGAATAGAAAAGAGTTTAAGTATTTCTTTTCTGTGATGTGATCTTTGCAGCTCTGGGTTGAAATATCTGATGCCAGATCTGATTTGTAAGCTTCAATATTTTCAGCACTGTTGAATGGAAAATGTCGGTTTTGAATTCTCATTTGGAAAATATGACGTTTAAAAAGTGTTGAAGTATTGTGCTTTTTCTGATGACCCTAATCAAGAGTGCATTCCTTCTGGGATTGATGTTGATATTTAGTTCTTACTTTCACAGTTTTTCATGATCTGGCCTCAGAATATTCACTGCCACCGTCCTTATTCTCTCTGCTTCAAATTAAAAAAAATAAAGTGAGTTAGCATCAGCCATCAGGCACATCAGATGTGGGTCACTGGCGCCCTGCCTGGAGATCTCAGACTTGTTTTCTTTATTAACATATTTAAAAAGGCTTTCTTTTTTAAATCTAAAGACCTCTCTGCAAAATCTGTTTTATCCAAGGAACTTACGTTTTCTAATTGTTTACTTTTTTCCCCACTGTGTTATTTTCCTTTCATTTACTTTAAATCTAGAAATGATTTGATGTGATTCTTCTTATATTCTTTTATATAGACATGGTAGGCATCAAGGGGGTTACCACGAAGCATCACATCCTGCTTATAACGAGGGCAAAAACTAACCACGAAGAGCAACTGACAGGCTGCTGTGTGCCCCTCAGCTTTACCAGTGAAGTCTTTATTCTTTATTTTAATGATACTTTGAGCTAACAGCAGCATACATAGGATACCACTGGTCACATCACACATTCAGTGAATTTCTGTCATATTAAGGTCTCGTTGTTAAAAATGTTTACTCTTCAACTCTATAGGCACTTTGAAATGATTTTTATATGAAATGTCTCAAAATGAAATTGACATGGGATCAGTATTTTAACACCAGTAACTAACTTACCCAGAAGTAAAATACATCCAGAAATAACACTTAAACCAGTGAGTGGGGTGAGTAATTGTGTCTTTAAGTAGGAGGTGGACGATCTTGTTTGGTTTAGTCTGAAAATACATCTGTCATACTGAATTAATAGTTAACAGTAATTGCCCAAGTGTAAACTTTTTTTTTATCAAAACTCTAATTTTAAAACAGATTAACAGCTCGTCAGGATTAACATTGGAGAATTTAATGTGGCATTTCATTCCTAAAATCTGGGACTTTATTTGAAGGCCAAAAGGTGACGCTTATTCTTTAGTTTAATTACAGGCGTATGTGTATGTTTGAATTTAAAGATAGAACCCTGAACCAAGTTTGTAGTGGAACCCAAATTATGTTTAGTTAATTCCCAAAATGCAAATTCAGCAATAAATCAAAATGCAACTGTGTAATGCATTTCCAGGGGAAGTGGTGTCTTGTTGAGTAGGCTGCCTTGACTACAAGGTGTTAAGAGGAACACTCCAGAAATAAAGTCTTGTTTGTTATGATATCATTTTCCTTTTCTTGTTTTTCAGTTTTATTTGCAGGCACGGTTGTCGTGGCGAGGAGCTCGGTTGTTGCGCCCGCTTTTACAGTTCCTCCTAATAATGATCGCTATCTACACCGGCTTGAGCCGCATCTCTGACTACCGTCACCACCCCACTGACGTCCTCACAGGATTCATCCAAGGAGGGCTGACTGCATACTGGGTGGTAAGGGGAACATCACTGTTTCATAAATAGTCTTTAAAAACAGTTATCTCTGTCTTTACTGGATTTGCTTCTCTCTGCTCTCTGTTGACAGAGTGAGCTTAAACAAAAGGCTCTCTCGCTCACTTTCCTCAGAATGATCTCTCTTGATGTTTATAAACAGACAGTGATTGACGGCATGTGTGGTCTGTATATACTCCCTGACGTGTTTTTGTGTCTGTCCCTGCAGGCCTTCTACATCTCCTCCATGTTTAAACCACATGCCCGTCCAGACCTGTCTCCCACTAGCATTTCCCTGGAGAGTCCACTGTCTAGCCAGCAAACTGTCTGTTAGCCGGCACGTGCAATCACCCCAGGAATCAGACGACAAGTGAAGATGGACTGCAGAAGGACAGGGAGAATGTCAGATAGCACACACACGAGGAGGAAGAAGAAAGAAAGGGAATCATTCTAAGAGAAGGATACGATTAAGAGTACAATCTAACACATGCTTGTTCTTCAGGCGTAGCACATAAGCAAACACACAAAACACAGCAATCTAACATGTTCACACACTCACACGTGAAACACAAGAAGCACATTTGACTGTAAGTCAAAGCCGTCCAGTGAAAAGAACTGCATAGAAATAACGACAGATATTTTTTTATATATGAAAAAAAAATAAAAAAGTATATTTTTGAGAGGATTTTAGAAGCTGCTAATGTTGATAGTTTCCAGTTTGACCTGTTTGTTTATTTTCTGTGATAGAGGCATTTGGTCATTGCATTTTGTTAGCTCTACTGCTAACTCTTATCTTTGGTGAGAGAGAAAACTCTGGCCTCTTTTTTGTTTTGTTTTGTTTTTAACCCCTCTTCTCAGCTTGGACAACATCCCCCTGCAGCTGTGAACTGAGACCATCAGACCTCAGATGCAAAACAGCTCTGTTCCAAGTGACAGAACTGGAAGTGATAAGGAACAAGCACTGGCTTCAACTTTGAACTTTGAACATCTTTTACCTTTAGTGGCCTGAAGTGCCACGGCTCTAATCAGACTGCCTGAATTGCTATAACTTAAATATAACCTCTATGTAAGCAAAAGAAACAGTATTTGTACTGTTCTACAGTGTCGACTTTCTTTTTGTGTAACCCTGATAAGGATGTGGAGGACTCTGACCTTCCGCTTCACCATCACTTTTCTGTGCTAACCACTTTGACAGTGTCTCAGAGGTGGAGGTCTGACTGAATTTAGTTACCTTAGACTTTTGCCCCCAGACTCTCTGAGCTGCACCTTGATTTATGCCACTCTGACAGGAGGGGCTGCCACTCTGGAGACCCTCCTGTGTATCTTTATTACTAGCACTTGAACGTACATAACGGAACCTTCTAATTTGTAATCAATATTATATATTTTATCACAAGTTTGAATAATCAGTGTTTATTTTTGTTAATGGCAGACTCATAAACTTTTGTTTGTTGTTTTTCTTGAAATGATAATTATTCAAATTGAATGTAAATAGCTATGTCATTTTATAAACTACACAGAATTCAAAAGTATTAGTTCCAGTGTTGGACAGTTTTTACTTGTGTATTAAGTGTTTGTATTTACGTTTGCGTCAATCAGGTACGGAGATTTACTATTGTATCTGTTGTAACTACTAGACTGAGCCACAGATATTATCAGAAAGCTATCTTTTGTGTTCCCAGTTATTGTCATAATTTGTATGTGTTTGTCTGTGAATGCCACAAAGGCAGAAATAACCACTGTACTCAAAAACCAAACCAATAAAATGAATGTTGAATGTTCTTTTTTCTGGCCTTTGTTATTTACAAGTACCTGCAAACTAAAAAAATAACATCTACATCAGATTACATGATTGTGATTCTTTTTTACAATGAACCATGGCAGGCAAAGAATTCAGCCAAAAGTTCACAATGCATGCAATCCCTTGTTTTGGATTGTCCTCATCCCTATTTTATCCAATTGAAACAAAATACAAAATCACTTCACTATGCTTATGACACTTAGTTGTTTGTATACATGTCAATCAATGTTGTTGCGAACGGTGGTGCCGTTTGAACCCCTAAAATGTAGCATATGCCAATTTATCAGCTACAGCTTGCCCATTTTATCACACTGACAGCTGCTTAACATCAGCTAGAGTCATTACTGGGATATCATCGCTTCCACTAGAGCTAGAAGTTAGGCACAGCATCCCTCAAAAAATATTAATGAATTTGTCTCATGTTGCAAACACTACAAGAGCCAATTTATATCTGCGCAGAGAGGAAATGCCTTCATGAAACTGCATCATAAATCGAGCAAACACAGGTGTACAGGCTTGAAGAGGACATCTTACAACTTAATGCGTTTAACTGTCACTGTAACCCTGATATTGTTGTATACTGATGTCAATACAAACACTTCAGTTATTTACTTCATTAGCTTATATGTGCAAAATTACAGCCAAGGAAAATAAGCTAGCACAAACATACCTATGGACAAAGTCAGCCCTATACACGCTCACAAGCTAAATGATGACACCAAATTGATTTCCTTGTTTCTCAACTTCTAAAGGAGGATTTATCTGTCATAAGCCAGATGAACGATCAGGTTTGTGTCTGTTCAGTCTTACATTATTCAGAGGTTGATGACAGAGGTCTTGATTTTTCATTTTGTCTTTAAAACTCTCTGTTACGTTCATTTCTGTTGCCATGATCAATCTCTAATCTCTCCTCTGCCTCTACATTTATCTTACTGGTGACATGCAGACTGCAACTCGTGCATTAATTCTGGACAAAGTGCCCAACTGACATGCTATATCAATGCAGAGCGCACATTGTGGCCATCATGCAACTGTGTAGTTAACAGCAAGTATGTCTCCAGCTTTTTAAGGGTATTTTTAGACTGTGAGGAAAAAAGCTATGGTTATAGTCTTGATAAAATATGTATTTTGCAAATAATCCTATTAAACCCTAATATAAACAAAACACACACTGTATGGCTTCAACAAGTTATTTTCACATGATGCCTTTCAGCTTCATGTATGACCAGTGCAGCAGTACACAGCTTTCTAAGAAAACTGAGCTTAAAGATGCTATGAGGAGCTTCTAAGTAATTACAAAAAAGTCTCACTTTTAGATATATGCCTGATCGAAATACACACTTTAAGATGAGTTTTATAGCATCAAAATAGGTTATCTATAAATGCTATTCCTTAGCTTCACAGTCGGGTCGGACAGGGCTGGACTGACTTGGATACTCAACTTCTGGACCAAGAAAATTAAAACTAGAGCAAATTCATATTATTCGGAAACGTCTTAGAGCACCGGGCTGTAAGTAGCGATATATAGCCAGCTACAAAACTACGATACTAAGTTTTTTCAAAAAATTGCTTGTCACACATCAAAAACTACCGCTACGTAACTAAAAAGAGATACATTACCTCGCCGCTCTGCATCCTGTAAGTTGTTGAAAAAAGAAGTTGTAAAGCAATGCAGAGTTCTGAGGAAGGTCTGAGCTGCATCCATTAGCATCACAACAAACACATGCTTTGGCTTGGGTCACGTCTTTACGATAGTCGCCGCGCGTGCTTATGGGTAGCAGAGTCTTTATGTCATGGAAATAAATTGTCCTCATAGCACCTTTAAGCTTTCAAAAAGAAAAATCTGAATCAAAGAGCTAAGGTGGATGACAAGGGCTTACAGCCTACAACAACCTGATGCAGTGTAAGAAGAGTAAAACAGTTTAGAGAACAGAAAAGATTCAAGTACAGACACACAACCAAAGGTCAAAACACAGAACAAATGAAATATAAAGCTCAAAGAATAATAAACACATGCATTAATGGCAAACATACTTCAAGTTAGAAACATAACAAAGCCCAATATAATGCAAACAAAGAAAACACCTGCAAGAGCAGAAACTCAGCAAAAATAACACAAGTACAACAAAAGTGTTCCAGATGAAATGATGAAATATGTGTTTAAAAACCTTGACATTACCTTGCAAAGTCGTGACTTAAGTTCAAGTCACGCCTGCTGCTGCTGATTCAAACACCAATGATCACTGAGTGGCTGTTCACTCTCTCACTGGCCTGTCTCTCTCATGCACACCCCCTTACACAGAGCCCCCTGTAGGCCTGGAGTACTTCCATTGTTGTGTCAATTAATTTTTTTTTATTCTTGCAGCACATTATTTCATTTGCAGCGCCAATGTTTGTATTCCGTTCTGATCTTTGGGCCTTCTGGTTTCTGTACTTCAGTCTTCTCTGTTCTTGGAGCTGTTTTCCTCTTATTGGACTGCACTGAGCCTCAGAAGGCTGTTTGCCTTTATTGACCACTGTAATTAATGCTGCATGAACAGTAAAATCAATTAACACTTAGCTGTAAATTTTATAGAACAGGATACCAGATGCTGTGAGGAGGCAAAGCAAACTCAGCTGCAACCAAGCATAAACACTGAGATGATAAGTGATTTGTATCTAGAAGAATCCACTCCACTGCTCTCCTAAATTTCTTTCAATGCCACTCTCTCTCTCCTTCTCGCACCCAGTTGCTCTCCCTCTTCCTTGATCTTAGTCCTTTTTGAGTGCACTGAAGCATGATGGGCCATTTCAGGGGGTCATGCAACCATGGAGATGCTTAGCCAGATACAGGTTGGGGCGTCTGAGGCATTTTTCTTTCATTTTTTTTCACTTCCAGGCGAAAAAGAGAGGAGCAGATCAGACAGATAGAGAAGAGAGGGAGAGCAAGCTGGAGTAAAGAGGGACAGACGAGCAGGAAACATGGCCCAATAATGAAGGGAGGGAAGTAATGGAGCTGTTGGCAGAGGAGAGGGGGCGGGAGAGGGTGCTGTGCGTGGAGTGTCAGGGTGGGAAGGAATGTGATGGTGGTTTTAAGGCCTGTTTTGCTTTACAATACTGTAGCTAAGGAGACATATTTCATTCCAAGGTAACGTATATGCCGTTGCTTGTGTGACAGGTTCTTGTCTATCTGTGCTGCCTCTCTACTTGTTATTGTCTTGTATATAGGTGTGTGTGACCTGCTTCACAGAGCGGAGGATACACAGCCTGTCAAACTTGACATCTGGTTTACTCTGTGACCGGCGTCCTCTTCTCTAACCCTTTGCCCTAATTGAAATGAATAGGGGTCGACAAGCTAAGGCACATTCTGTGTGTTCACATTACAGAGGTGCAGGCAGGAGGGCTTCACTGTTTACACTGCTGTGACCATGCACACAGTGGGAACAGGAACAGGGCGCTGCGGTCATTAAAAATGAGGGATATTTGAAGTCTTATCTGAACAGGTGAGAGTCGTTACAGCCCTCAGTTAGAATGGAAACACACTCTGCCCCTCTCCTTCCTTCCTCACTTTGGGGAATTCCTTGATAAGATTATAAATGTTGTGAAACAGGACAGGTGCAAAAGGACCAGAGCGGATGCTTTGCAGCGCTGATCAGAATCAGCACACAGATAGGTGTGCGGCTGAAAGCACGTAGCTCACCTGCATAACTCTTCCTGTCAGAGGGAGGACACTTGAATCATGCATGTTTTTGTCTGACACTGATAGCATCATCAGGACATTTTTAGCTCAGTCAAATTCCACCAATGAAAATAAAACCTGTTAAACACTAGAACTAGCAGGGTGGTCATTTTGATCATTTTTTAGATTTTGTAGAGTTACTGTTTTAAATAATCAATCTACAAGAAAAGTGTAAGTATTTTTTAAAACTGGTATTTAAAAGCCAATTAAACTGCAGCTCAGCTAAATGCTGATTTATTACTTAACATCAATCCTCCCTACCTTATAATCATAGCTGTTAATGTTAATATTAAAACAGTCTCTTTATCCATGGTTGTTGATTATTAACATTAACAGAAAAGACATCATTTAACATAAATACTCATTTTTCAAATCAATAAAACCCAATTAAGTTGTGGTTCAGCTAGATGCTGCTTTATTATTTAGCATCAGTCCTCTCTACCTTTATAATAATGATACTTTTAATGAATTACCTCTCTATCAATGGTAGTTACTTATTATATATTCATGATAAAAAGCTTGACAACCACATAGACATGAGGATTCTCTCAAAAACAAGATGCCACATCTCAAGGGGCTTACTTCAACTCACCTTGTGAGTCAAGGTGACCTTCATGGTCATTACGATAAGATAGGATAAACCTTTATTAGTCCCACAGGGGGAAATTCCAGTACAATATTAAAATCCAATGGTTACTTGTTAATGAAATCTCTTTCAAATTATATGTTACACAAATCTCTTCCCATAGTCCTCACAAAACTTAAAATATCTTTATTTACAATATAAATGCTGCTAGCTGCAGTGAATTAGTTCAACCATGTGGAAAATGAACTTCCTTGCAAATGAATTTCGAGGTGAAAGCTTTTCTCTGTGGGTCTCTGTGGCATTAGAGACCGTCTCTAAGACTCTGTTGGTCTGTTATCCAGCTGCAAACCAGTTCTTAATAGAATTAAAAGGGATTAATGGCCTCTTTAGTATGCTCAAGTACAGGCCAGCTCCCCCGGCCCCTCACTGCTTATGCATATTTTTAAATCTTCCATGGAAATAGAAGTCAATGGATGTTTGAGCTGGAACCATTAGGACTGCAAGTGACACTGTGTGCTGAAACCCGTCTGTGAAAAGGGTTTCTTTTCATGTTCCTGCTGAGAAATCTCCCTCTGCATGGTCTACTTTGTAATCATTTAAAGTACTTATTATATTAGATCAATGCTAATGTTAATATTATGTTAATCTCTTTTCTGTGGTTGTTATTGATTATACCTTTATAAAAACTATTTCAACCACTTAAAAAGGGGGACCCTATTAAAAACAAGACGCCACATCTCGAGGGCCTAACATCTAATACATTTATATTCATGTTTATTTGTGAATGTGTGCAGGGTTTGGTATGATTTTGTTCCACCCTTTGCAGCTTTGACAGCTTCAACTCTTCTGGGAAGGCTTTCACCAAGGCTTTGGAGTGTTTTGGGAAGTTTTTGACCATACTTCCAAACAAGCTCAAGCTCCTGCTGATGTATGTACATCATTTAAATGTGTCCTTGAAATGTCAGGATCATATGAGCATCAGAAACTCAGTCTGGTAATAGTCTCTATCATCACCACCTTCCTCAGTCAGAGTTTCTTCAGTTCTTATTTTCAAATCAATTTCACAGGGGATGCATATGTAACATTGGAATTGCAACAAAACATTCAGGACTTAGAATGATTGAAAAGGTGAAGGCTGAAGCACAAGCTCATAATACCCATCTGTTTTTACCGAATCCCGCTAAGGTAACCCTTTAACTGATAATATCTACCAACTGGAAGGTTGGAGTTTGAGCCCTGCCATCATTATTAAGATATTTAACCCCTTTGTCCTAGTGCTGGGTCAGTGGTGTTTAACTGGATGTAAAAAGATGATGATGTGCTCACTTATAATGACTTGGACTTGCAGTGTAAAAGTGTTTTAAGTGGTCAGAGAGACTAAAAGGGCACCATATGAGCACACCCCCATTCACCAGTTACTGTTTCCTTCACGGAAGACTTCAGTTGAGTGTTGATGTGATTAAAAATTGTCATTTTATGTTTCAACAAGATAGCTAGTGTTTGTCTTACCACTTGTCCTTATATTTCTTCTCTCTAATTGTTTATTACTTATTCCATTAACTTGAAAAAAAAGAAAGCCGTGTCAAGGGAACGATAAGGACACCTGCAATATACTGGCCTTGCTGAGAGCAGGATAATACCCACACTTTTTTTCCTTTACCTACTTCTGCGCATGTCTACCACCCACTCAAAAAAGACCTGTGACCCACTTTTGGATACTGATCCACCAGCTGAGAACCATGAGTCTAACAGTTTATGCCAGATCTAAAACAAAACATAAAAGTCCCAATATTTATGTGAATCTCTTCACTTACACAAGAGTAAACTCATATTTTTCAGCCCAGCACATGAGGACAGTCTGTACACACACTTGTACTATCTGATGAGGACAGTTTCATTGTGCAATCTGATGAAGATAGAATCACTTTCAAAATCAACGCCCCTGTTTTTGTTCTCAAACACACGTACTCTGTAAATCAGTGGAGGTGGCAACTTGTTTTCAACATATTTTAAAGTGTGCTGTTTAAGAACTCATGTAAGATACATTTTAGAGAAGCAAACCCACAGTTTCTCTGTGTTCATGAAGAATTGAGATAAAATTCTTTAAAATGAATGTTCTTAGAAATGTATCTATACATATATGGCAGCACTTACTGGAGGAACTATGTATTAATTCAATTCTAAGTGCACCATTGTCCATCAGATTCATTACTCTGTACTTATAACTAAACAATTATGTTAGCTTTTCTGTGACATCATCATGTCTATAGCTGAAGAGATTTTATGCCTGTACACCAACAGTGGCCAAGAAAGAAAAAAAATAAATGCTATTTTTATCAAAACAAAAAAAAAAAGCAGATGTCCTCTCTGATTCAAGGATACATGTTTTCCCTCTACGAGGAGGTTATGCTTTTGCTGGAATTTATCTATTTGTTTGTTTGTATGTATGTCTGTGAGCAACATAAAAGTCAACAATTTGATATTGGCCATTCCACAAGGAAGAACTGATTTCATTTTGACGGTGATTTAAAACTGGATTCAGATCCAGGAGGGTCAACATTGAGAGATATAGCAATTTTTATGTTTTCGCTAATAACTCAGCTAATTCTGTCAGTAATGCTTCAAAAACTTAATACAGATGTACATCATGGGGGTCTATGCAGCCAACAGTCAAGCTTGTGTCAGTTTCAAGATTCAGATTACATGCCTTGGCAGTGGTTTGTGCTCTCTGAGTGCTTCTACATCTTGCAGATCATAGGTCAAATTAAACAAGTCTTATGATCATCTTTGGCTCATTAACCCAATATCTGACAAGTGCTTATGTGGATTGGCAAAACTGAAAAATGTGGCTCAGCAGTGAACAAACATTTTATTAAATAATAAGTAAATATAAATGGTAACAACTGAGCTTTAGTAGAACTTTTTAAGCTTTCATGAATACTCAAAACACTTTTACACAGAAGGTCACATCTACTCCTTCACACTCGTTCACCCGTTCACCTCCTCACTCTCTCATACCCATTTACACACCACTAAGACAAAAGTGACAACAACTTTGGGCAAAGTGTCTTGCCACAGGATGCATTAGCAAGTGACTGCCAGCTCTGGGCTTGGGCCTGCAGGCTCCCAAGTACTGATAGAGCGTAGTTTCTAACAGAGCCACCAGTGCCCCAAAAAATCATGGTTACAAGGCTTCAAGGTCATCCCATTCTAACGAGCACAGCATCTCAACAAAGCTTCTGAGACTTTATTATCATATTTGTTTAGTCAAATTTAATTTGACCATGTGCTCATCTCTTGATAGTACAGGGGGTGTCTCAAAATGATCCAGCATCATTTTGTTAATTTATGAGACCTTGAGACAGAGTAGATTGTGTGAAAATTATTCATGCTAATACATTTTTAGCATCATCTATTTGTCTTTTTTTTTCTCAATATGCCTCATGTTGTAATATGGACTTTATTTCACCACGTTTCTACAAATTATCATTTGGATTTCAATGTCATAGGCCTTGTTTTTATCTTATCATTGTAATGATTTTCAGATTGCATAAGCACATATTCTTAGAGATTAACACAAATGTGCACTCTAACTCAAATGTAAATCAGTGATTTGGGTGGTACAAGGTCAAGGTCACAACTTTGATTATTAAAAAAATCCCCTGAACTGTTTTAAAGAAAATCTTATCATACCGCTGCCAAAATACCCATAAAGCCTTTCTTCTTGACTCATTATCATTTCACTGATGGCTGAACACCTTGCAAAATCATGCTGCTGCCAAACCATGGTTCTAGTTCTCACTGGCCTTCTGGGACAGCCATAACTTCCAGTTAATTGTGCAGAAAAGATCTACCCACAAACCTCTATGTACCATCATGGAGATTATATTGTTGTCTCTGAAGGTGAAAAACTGTTACGAAAGACAAAAACAAGAGAAAGGTCACCTGATAAGACTGGCGCCATAATGTATGTATGTTTATTTAAGTGTCAGGCTTCATGGTAGTGTGACTGTAGCTACCTGGAGCTTCTCCCCATTGAGGTAATTACAGCTTAAAACTTTACCCTTTGGCCTCTTTTGTGGATTAAAGAAAGCAGCTGTACAAGTATTTCAAAAGAGAGACAAAGATGAAAGATTTGACTAAGTGCCTTAGACTTAAGACTTATTCAATAAAACGAGCTTATCTCTACAGACCAAGACAAGTCACACTGTAGACGGAGATACCAAACCGCTTTGTTTGCATTTTGTGGTCTGAGTCATGAGTTATGCCTTTTGTGTGTTTTGAGTGTGTGCGTTCATATTTGTTCTATAACTTGCAGGCTGCTCTCTGGAATGCAAAAACAAAACCATGTTCATAAAAACAAAAACAGGACCCTTGAGGTGCTGGTGATGTCTGCACTGAAGAGAAGGGAGGAAGATTTGGGGTTCAGATGTCATCAATCTAAACCTCCTGCAATGCACACAACCACGAATAATGTTAATGCAATAGTGACATGACACTCATCCCATGTTATTACAAGCAGGGGAATCAAGAAAACAGCCAATTTATCACTTAAGCAAACTACAGCACATTTCTCAAGTGGACCTCATAAAGAGGGACGTATACAGCTGACCTCAGCGCTCACTTAAGAGCTCTGAGGAGATGAGCTCACTAAGAATACAAGTCTGAAAGAAAACATGGATGATGGAACAGCATGTGCTGCTGTGTCTTCGTATGCTTTATTCCTTATTTCAGCTGCTACACTTATGTCAAAACTTGCTTACACATCTGTCCAAGTATTTTGGACTTATATATTAATTTTTTCAGAAATGTATCATTATTAGTCTCTTTATATCTACATTTACATTCCAGCAGACACAATAATGATGTTGTTTATAACAAGATAATTAATTTGTGCATCAGCCGGTTTGTAGAAACACTTTTTGCATGACTTGTGAAAATGATTTCTGACTTTTGAAAGTAAGGTGTCTATTTCAATAACAAACAAGAGCTTTACAAGACAAATTGCATCCGACTTTACACAAAAATTATGAATAAAACTTTTTCAACTTGAAGAGCACAAATAAAATGTCTGCAATACATACATTTCAGTGGCTGATGAGGGCAAACAGCCTAGAACAGTTCAACACAATCAGCACAATAAGCAGAAAACAGCTTCAAGAGCAGAAACACAGTTTAACCAAGTAAAACAACAGAAGTGCTCCAGGGGCCTATTCTACGAAGCAAGTTCAGCCTAGTAGGATAGCCTTGGAGCTACCTCGCTGAACTGAGCGCGGTAGCCGGCGGTCTCGCTAAATGGTTTGACGACGCTGGTTATCAACCTCATAACTGGATCCAGCTCTGCAATGAGCGTGTGCACGCATATAAGGTGGAGCCCGCCGCATCTGACCAATCATGAACATGGACCAGTCTGGAGCGTCAGAGCAGCCCGGTGAGCTAAGGACCGCATACTTCGCACACGAGGAGCAGGAGCCGATCATGGCAAAGTATGAAGAATTAAAACATGTAATAAACGTCAAAAGCAACACCGTCACCGCTGCAAAAGCACGGAAAGAGTGCTGGCAGAAAATTGCTGACAGTCTCAATGTATAAGTAAAGCGCGCAAAAAAATCTTTGGTGCCATTATCATCCTGAGATAGCACTGTTCAGCATGCACTTTTACTGTAACATGCACCAGACACGTCTAATTCATTTCCAAGATGAATTAATTCATTTGTTCATTCCTATCATATTTACATTTTTTGTGTGATATGTAGGCCACATGAGCCCCACATGAATTCCTGTCACAATTTTAAGATTGGCAATGAAATATTGTCATGGAACAGAAGTGTTGGCATTGAAGATCTTGTTACGGCAATGAGAGTCCTCCCCCAGATTTTACTCCTGCAGAGGAGCTGGCCAAGAGAGCTCATTGGTCAGTGGTTTTTATAGTCTGCGAGTTCAATCTGGAACCTAACCTGCCCCGGAGCAGGTTAGCCGTTCAGCGTACGTTGCCATGGAGACTCGCCTCGCTAAGAAGTGAACCCGTCTCGTAGAACAGGAAACCCGGAACTTACCCTCAAAGTTACCTCGCTAGGCAGTAATCCTGCTTCGCAGAATAGGCCCCAGGTCTGCAGGAGGTTTGTGGCAGGGAGACTGCATGTGGGAGTGACAGAAGAGAGGGAAACCTGTCAAGACAGCCGTTTCTGTTTTCCAAAGTCGTGGAAAAAATCAAAACAGAATGGCCGTGACCTTTGATCTTTCAGAGTACACTGCATCAAAATCTGCATCACTCTGTAAAGAGATCCACATGGGCTCACAGTTAACAGTGTTTTGTTGCTACATCATCTGAGATGGACTGACATAAAGTGGAAAAGTGTGCTGTGGTCCACATTTGAAACTGTTTCTGGAAATCATGGACATTGTGTCCTTTGGGTTAAAGAGGAACCAGATTTTTATCAGGGAAAGGTTCAGAAGCCAGCATCTGTGATGGTATGGGGTTGTATTCATACCCTTGGCATGGGCACATCTTTGAAGGCTGAAATGCACATATAGGTTTTGGAGCAACATATTCTTCCAAGCAACATCGTTTAAGGGATGTCCCTGCTTCTTTCAGCAAGACACATTCTGCACGTTCTTTGACAGAGTGGCTTCGCACTGGAAGTGTGCAGGTACTAGACCTCATTAAAATGTGTGAAGCATTACGATGAGTATAATACAACTGCAACTGTAGTTTTACATAAGCAAGAATGGAAAAAAAGTCCACCTTCAAAGCTACAACAATTAGTGTCCTCAGTTTCCAAATGCTTCTTGATTGTTGTGTTGAGTGAGGTGAAGTAACACAGTAGTGAGTGTGCCTCTGTCCCAGCTTTTTTGGAATCTATTGCAGGTATCAAATTTAAAATGAATTAATATTTAACACAAAAACAACATTTATCAGATTGAACACCAAGCATCTTGTCTTTGTAGAGTGCTCAGTTGAATATATGATTAAATTTATTTGCAAATCACTGTATTCTGTTCATTACACACCATGTCCTTATTTCATTGTAACTCGAGTTTGTAGTGTGTGCAAGAATAAGTTTTTCCTGTGCATTGAAATCTCATGTTTCTGCTTCATATGTCTTTTTAGAGACTTGATCTTGAAGACTCTTGAACAGTCATGAGAGACTATAAATATATGTCTGGAGTGAGTGGGTGAGAGTTCACAGCACATTACTCTGTGTAGGACAGAAAATGATCGTGAGGATGTTACTATCAGTGTGGCGGCAGTGCTCCTAATTACAGTCCTCCTCCTCAGGAACCAGCTGGAATAACAGAGAGAATTTAAAAAGCTGTAGCACTGGGGTCACACTGACAGCACAGCAGTGCATCACAGAGACAAAGAGCTTGATTGTTGGAGGCCAGGAAACTGTTAAATACAACACAGACTGCTCTCTGAACCTTTCTTTTATGTGTAAAAGTGCGTGTTCATTCTTTCATCTCCACGGTTGTGGATGTAAGTTTGATGATGGCTTGGAGCCAATAGTTTAATGAATGTTCACACAACGTACACCTGACAATATTCCCGTAATTCTTTGTTATGAATGAAGGGAACTGGTGAGTAATTTGCGTGTAATGCTGATTCGTGAACATAACCTGCCTGTGAGAGTTTTCCTAAGTGGTAGTTAGGGGGCAGTAAGTTTAGTACAGTAAGTAGCAGGCATCATCTGTAATAACTGACGTTGTCTTCCTTCCTCTGTTTTAGCAACCCTCCCCTGTTCAGATTAATTCTCTTTGTGCTATTTGACAATAGGTAAACTACAACAACTGCCATAGCACTTTGTTTAGAGTCACTTGGTGAAATGTTGAACAATGCCTGTCTGACATTGATTGCTGCAGGCTACTGTTGTCATTTGTGTAAACTCTGAAAGGGGGGATTTGGTTGCTTCTGTCCTGTAATTAGGTCTCTCCCTCCCTGGGGTTGTGGTGACAGATGACGGCAGAGAAAAAATTTGGAGGTGGAAAAACCTTGTGTTGGAAGATGAGGAATGATGGCAGTGACAGAGAGACTACCTGGAACCTCACAGGTACCTGCCTGTCTAGACTCTGAGCAGCTGTGCTCAAATACAGTTCACATACCATAAAGAAGGAAACCATTTATCACAAATAAAAAAAGAAATGTGATAAGTTATGACAGCTCTATCTAATTCCAGCCTCCTGGTTTGAGTTATATAACAGAGCTTTGGACCTAGAATAAGTAAGTGGCACACAGCCATTTCATATATAGTTTATTTAAGGTGGTTCATGTTCAAATCTGCTGTGTAAACTGCGCTCTAGGGGCACATTTTTGCATCTGCCAAAAAAAAAAAAATCTTTACTGAGGCCTGGGGAGAAAATGCATCTATAAAATATTTTTTTCCAGTATTCCTGTCACTGCCAAGTGGCAACCAATGATGCTGAATATAAGGTCAATGATGAAGTGCAAAATAATGCAGTTCCACGTGTGTCCACTTGAGACAAGCTGCAGAGGAGCAAGTCACATACATCCTTAGCATAACAGAAAAATGCAAACTGTCCAAAAGCATTTAAAGCACAGGGCATATACATATTGAGCATTTGCAGACATGTGACTAAATAACATCACTCACTTCTGTTGACGCATCTAAATACCACTGTATTCTAGTCTGTACTGTATTATGCCAAGATGCACTTTTGGGCCACTTAAGTCAAAAACAGTATCATTAAGGTGGAATGAAAATATAACTGAAGATGTCTGATCATGTTAAGAAGATTCACAAACAAAAAAATGAGCACAGAGTAATTATGACCTCCAATTGTTTAATATACATGAGGATACTTGTGTGAACATCGAGTATACATACACACAGCAAAAATGTCTGCTAGACTTAACAGGTTTGAATGCAAAATGTCTGAAACCTCAATGGAAAATGATGGACATGAGAACATCCAGGTTACCTGTTGATGCAGGTGTATAAGCTTTGGTCTTGTGTAGTTAAATCCAGTATGGACTGCCTGGGGCTGTGCTGATAACGAATGTTGTTGATTGCTGTGCTGACTGTTACTACCAAAGCTCTGCCCATCTCCCAGTGTCTTAGGACAGCTGCTGAGGATGTGCTCCAAAGTGCCTCTCTTCTGACACAGTTGGCATGCTGGAGTGTCTGCTGAGCCCCAGCAGTGCAGGTTGACTAGACTTGAGAGAACGTCACAAACTGGCCAGATGTGGAACTTTATGTACTGGGGTCCAGCTTTCCTGACCTCTGACCATCTTGTGCTGTTCAGTGTGCTCCTACCTTGTCGTGGCGCCTTGTGCTGCATACTGACCGTCTTGGTTTGGCGGTCTTCCTCCACCACTGCATGCATCTCTTCCTGAACCTGTTGATGCCTTTCCATCCCTCTGGCTTTGTCATAATGGGGTTAAGGAAACTGCCTAGTCCTGCCTGCTCTGTTGCCATATAGCCAACCAAACTGTTGTGCTGTAGTCAGGCTTCTACTCTATTGACAGCTTCCTCTGCCTTGTTGTAATAGTCCAGAATGAGGTTTCAGACTGTCCTGACACATGATGCCTTGTCAGTGTTGTTTTAACAAGCTTGTGAGGGATGGATCCACAGGCAGTGGACAGCTCTAGACAGAGTGCTGCTAGGTCTCCTCTGCTTTCTCTTGCCTCACTGATCAGCTGAGTCACCACACCTGTGTGCTCTAGGCATCAGGTACTCCTTGAACTCCCCACTTAAGAACCAAGGTGTCTATTTATCCATGTTTTAAGAGAAATTCTGTTAGCCACTGGGACACAATCTTGAAGATCTTCCCTTTGGCACTTGGAAGTGGGATGATACTGAGAAAGGAGAAATGAACTAATTATGGTAATGTCACTATAATGCCAAAAAAAATAAGTGAAGAAAGAGGAAAAATAAACTCTATATGTAAATGTTAAGTTGAATAAAAGTGGATTCCTGTTAAGACACAGATAGACATCAAATTATGGGCTTAAATGAAACAATGGGCTGATGACGAACACCATAAAATTTGATAAATTTCACTTTCTTTTGCTGTCTTGGGACAGACAAGATGGTGTTGGATACAAAAAAGCTCTGGACAGAGATGAGCAGCTACTCATGAGGCACAAAATGAAAACATGTTCATGACCGTAAGAAGAGCATGCAGATCTGTAACTAAATTAGTACATTTATCACCCATTTATCAGGCACGGCTGTTACTGCTATTGCACATAACTTTACTATAATGTCAACTGTGAAACAAAGACCAAGCCTCTGTGCTGGTTCTTGCAGAGGTGAGTTGTTGACTATAGCTATGATCAATATCATTTACTATTGACGTGAGCCTTATAAAATGGAACTGTCCCTTTCAGCTCTTTTTTAACATGGGTCTTCGTTTTGAGGTTTGGTAATAACTTGTTATAATTAACCTGGGATACCAGATGGAGTGTTATATGCCTTATTTCACTCCTCCATCTCAGAAAGAGCC
Organism: Scarus forsteni; assembly: GCA_036419115.1. Classification (NCBI taxonomy): domain Eukaryota; kingdom Metazoa; phylum Chordata; class Actinopteri; order Labriformes; family Labridae; genus Scarus; species Scarus forsteni. The sequence continues at coordinate 10,002,177 of JAZDUH010000400.1, read as the reverse complement.
CTTAGAAAGTGTTAGGGAAGGGCAGAAACTTTCAGAAGCATATCAAGCAGGTGATTGGACAATCACTCCATCAACCAACATTTATTACAGGTTGATTAGACGGGATTAGTGGGAGCTACTATGCTGCAGAACTTAAACCAACACTATGTAGCTTTTAAAACATAATATAATCCTTCGATATTCATTGTGATGGTCAACCACTTTGCAATGAGTTCAATGAAACCTCTGGAGTGGTCTGTATCCCTTTCACTGGCGCTATGGAACTTCGAGGTGGATGGTGGGAACCCTGCCACACTAAAAAACTACACGTTTGGACTGCTTTACGGCATAAGTCACTTCCCCCGATTCCCGATTCGTTTACAACACGGAAGTCTCGGCAAAAGCCAATCGCAGAGCTTTAACCATGGCGGAGGCAACAACGTTAGGAAGAGAGAAGTTTTGTCGGAGGATACAAAACAAAGAAAGCGAGAGAAAAACAAGCTGAATGCTCGGAAAGGAATAATCATCGGTTCAGCGTTCACTTGCTGCATGAAATAAAAGACGAGGAGGGATGTCCGACTACTATCAGGTATGTTGGCCGACTAATTTATGACGAAGTTCCTCAAAAAACTTGACAGGAAAAAAGTACAGCACAACAAATCCAGAACGTACCAGTATGTAGTTTTGTTTAGACCTATTTCAAGTGTGTGATATCACCACCTCGTCGTTGTCTTTACTTTTATTTACTTTATCGCTTCAACAGGATGGGGGCGACTTCACGGTAATTAAACCAAGTTGAACTTAGCGATTTTTAACATCTTCATTTAGTCAAAAATAAATATATTACCTCATCGCTATCCATCCTGCAAACAGCCGCTGAAGACAGAAGAATACTTTTAGCGAAGTCCTGGCTTCTGTGATGCCCCTACAAAACAAATGCACGCCACCGGCAGATCTGTATCCTTACGACAGTATGCGCGCGCTAGAGCTCATGGGTAGTTGAGTTCTCTCTCTGGTCAAGCGGAGATCTTCCGTAGTGCTGCTTTAAGCCACTTTGTAAAGCAAACTTTTGTCAAAAAATGTCATAAGTGGAGTGAAAGTGTCCTTACTATAGAGAAGTTTGTAGTTATTTTGTTTTTCATTTAATAAAGAAATGCACTCAATATCTGATAAAACTGATTGTGAACCTGTTAGCATCAATGCTAACTGCTGTAAAAGCAGTCACTTCCTGCTGTTGTCTTGCTCGTAGCTCTTTCCTTTTCCTGCTCTAAAGAGCTCTGACTGGGCCATGCTGCTTTGAGCCTCTTCTTATAGTTGAACATTGGTGCTTGGCAAGATGGATCTCTCTGATTACAAACATTAAATCAGCTCCACCTGCTGGTTATATTCTCAAAGAAAATGCTGTAAATGAAATATATATGTGCTTGTTACCTTGGGGTCTCCATATGTAAGTGTGTAAAAGTGTAAATGAATTTGTGTGCTGCTCTGCTGTTCTGCTCTCCAATTTTTCAGGTGAGTGCCTAAACCACTCACTGATCCGCAGCACAACCAAACACAAGCCTTTGTTTATTTAACAATAGAGCTCAGCCGAGTGTGAACGGCTACAGAAGAGCTGCCTTAACAAAACATGACAGTGATAGACACACTGACTTAACTGACATTTTACAGCGCTGCAAGCACAGACACACATTTACAAATCTCTGCCCTTGGAAACTGGACACATGTCAGTCATAGTTTAGGTGAAACATTCCCTGGATCCTGCAGCAGTTTATTAAATTAAGCAAAAGGGTGATTTGATATGAATTTTTTGCATAGTTTCACACGAGTCCACTCTGTGTGCAGTGCATGTCAGTGCTTGTGCTTGAACATGTTTGTGTGTCAAAACAAATGATTGCGTGTGTGAAGTGAATGCACACTGTGAGTATATTTAAGTATAGAAACAACAGAGGGGGCACAGTATAAAAATGTGATTGTTTCTGAGGGATTACCCTTCACAATGCAGGGCTTTATCAGAGGGCCTGGACTGCTGTAATAAGACACTCTCAGTCGGCCCCGCCAAATACTGAGACTTAAGCCAGCAGAGAATCAAGGGGGGGAAGAGAATAAAGCAATGAAACCAGAAGGGGAAAAACGAACAGTGAAGGTGAGCAAAGAAAAAATAGGGAATGAACACAGTGAGAAAGTGGAGAGCATGAAAGCTAATTTCCAACAGTAAGAAGATAAGTAAGAAAAAAAAAGCTTTTAGTTCATAATTGGGAGATAAAGAGTCATAACTTTGAGATAGTCATAATTAGAAGATTTTACATTTTATCAGATACTAAGTCATACTTTTAGATACAAAATCAAACTATGAAAAAGGCATAGCTGAAATAAAATGTCCGATGTATGAGTTCAAAAGTCAAACTATGAGTTTGAAGTCACAATTGAAAGATGAATACTGGTATTCAAACTATGAGATGGAGACTCATAACTAAGAGACTGAAGTCAGAATTGTAAGAATTTAGAAATCTACTGATGAGTTAAAAAAAAAACAGCATTTTTAGATACTAAATCAATACTATGGGATGATCTTATGAGATGATATGAGATGGAAAGTCACTATTCGATGCTTAATAACCAGATTATGGGATAACTAGTTATGATAAAGAGATAAGAGTCAGCATTTTGTACTCTAAAGTTGAATTGAATTAATTAATTAATATTTTTATTTTAATTACATAAATGTTTAGGAGTAAAGGTAGAATACAGTCATTAAAGACAAACTTATCAATAACCGAAAAAGGTATAGGCTGAAGCTTGTGTCTTATTTTTGCCTTCCTGTACAATGCAAAATGACTATGACATAGGGACAAAAAACATATACGGCATCCTTCTTCACATTACAATACTGTGCAATCATTTTATCATAAAATAATCATTTTAACCATAAAATAATTAAAGACAAGCAATGTCTTTAGAATGTAACAAATAAGATCCAATGAAAAACTGATTAATGGGTCCTAAATACTTTATTGATTATTTTGATCGCTCTTTTCTGTAGTTTGATTATTGGGTCTAAATTTATTTTACATGTATTTCCACAGGTTTTGACACTGTATGACATATAGGGCATTACGAGTGAAAAGTACAACATCGAAAGGGCAGTTTTTATTTCATAAAGAATTGCAACAGTTTTGAATGAAAAAACATTCAATTGGCTCTGTTTTTGTCAACCAAGTTAATTACAAAGTTATTATGACTTGGATCCCCAGGTGCCTGGGTGCCTGGCCATAAAAGCCCAAAACTCTCTGCTGCTCACTCTCACTCATTCTACCTGAACTCACCTCAGCCATCACCAAGGTTATAATAGTTTTGGATTTGTCATCATAGTTTAGTTTTAGTTAGTTTTGACATTGTTTTTTTCCATTACAGTTTAGTTTTAATTAGTTTTAGCTGGCACTCTAGTTTTTATTTAGTTTTGATTTTTGCAACAAGGCTTATTTTTAGTTTAGTTTAGTTTAGTTTCAGTTTAGTTTTAGTTTTTTCATACCTTATTTGCCAGGTGCAGGATTAAAAAAAGGTCAGAGTAGGTATTTTGTAATACTGTTTATTTTCAATTCCAACACAGTGCTCACTGCTCAGTCAATGCTGATACTGTACTGTTGGCTGCTGCCTTAAACACAATAAAAAAGATAAACTTTATATGAAAAATATAAACATCAATATAAACAATATAAACTCTCGGCTTCCTTGTTTTTATAGGCTGTATAAGCCTCCTTATTGGTGCTCCTCAAATGGGCCTTTAAGTTTGTGGGATTTTTCCTCTTCAGAAGCGCTCCACATATCTCACCAGATTTAATTTCTGCCAGGCACTTGCATTTTTTTGTTTCACTGTTGTACTCAAAAAAAAACCAAATGGGACACTGCCGCCTCCTCCCAACTTTAGCCATTTCTTCCAACAGTTGTTCCAACAACACGTTTCGTCGTGGCACAGAGCACAGCCAGTCAGCGCAGTAAACAAGCACATCCCAGTACGTCCCTATGATGGTGCCGTACGGCGCTGACAACTGCTGAAAACTGTCGTAAAATTGGTTGGGAAAATGTGTCGGATTAATTTTAAATCCTGAAGGCTAATAAATAATGTGAAAAACGATAATGAAGGACATTTTGTCTATAATTTTGGTTAGTTTCAGTTATTTTTGTGAACACAAGATACAGCTTTAGTTTACTTATCCTTTTTGCTTTATTTTCTAGTTTTTATTAGTTTCAGTTAACTGCAATGTATTTTAAATTTTAGTTTTTGTTTTTAGTTTCGTTTTAGTTAACTATTATGACCTTGGCCATCACATGCAGCCTTTTTCTTCGTTTTTTCTGTTTGAAAACACCCTATTCACCCATTCATTATGACACACACACCTTCACAGCAGTTATAGCTTCAGCTGTTAAATTTGTTTGACAATAATTTACCACAAATCCACATTTTGTTCTTCCCATATTTGTCATGGGCATGAGCCACGTTATTACAAATCTTTATGACTTGTCATCTCTTTTTAATGACATTTTATCAAATAGCTTTGATTCTTAACTCATTATTATTATTTTTTTTCATGTAATCATAATTTAGTATATCTAACTTAAAAGTTTTTAGTAAAAAATCTATTTTTTTAATTCATTAATATCTCAGATTTTTGACTTTCAACTCAAAAATATGACTGAACATGTCATGGTTATGACTGTGTATCTCATAATTTTGACAATTGATCTTAAAAAACAATTTTTATCTAGTAGTTTTGACTAAGAATCTTAAAATTATGACGTGTATCATTATTGAGATGTTCTCATCTAATAATTTTGACTTTTTACCTCAAAATTATAAATTAGGATCTATATTTGTTTTTCTATCAGCACTTAGTTTTCTTTCCTTCTATAATCTGCAGAAATGGGCTTCCATAATGAGAATGAAAAGCAGAAGAGCATAAGAGTAAGAACTGTTGAGAAAAGCACCAGTTGAAGGAGTTGAAGTGGAGGCTGTACTTCAAACAGAGAGGTTTGTTTTCTGACAGAGATCTCTCTCAGGAGATTTCGCTGGAAAGTAGAGCCTGTCCAAGTTGCGCTCTGCTTATTGCACAACATGTGAATCTGAGCCGCTGTACATCCCTCTGTACATGTTGTTTTGACGTGGCTGTTTATACGTTAAAGCCAAGTAATATTCAAACACCATGGAGCCTCGAGGCAGGACTTCAGCTTAATAGAAGAAAAACTTTCAGATCTTTTATGTAGGGTCCTGCGGAGGCGAGGTGTTTCTGATTGGCTTCTTTTATTTGCTTCTTTTTATAAGACGTTCTCAGCAGGATCAGGTTGCCGTGCCCAAGCTAACTGAGCTATGCAAAAGGGAGCTGTGGTTTTTAAACGAGGGGGAGACTTGGCCACGATGGAAGGGGCTCTAATGTGTGTGGAGGAGGAGAAAATGGGGTGGGGGCACATGTGATATTGTGTGAGGCCCTGTGGTTTCATAGAATGGTGTATTCCCCTAACACCTCTACTCCTAGTACTCGTGAAGGAAATGCTCTAAGACCTGATCACTCACTAATATTACATTTTCAGGTTTTGGTTTAGTGGTACCATAATGCAACCACAAAGTGTGATTTAATGTTCATGTATGAAAGGATAGAAAGTGCCTAATGTGAAGGTGGACAGGAAATCTCCAAACAAAATCTGTAGTTCCTAAAGTGTCCTTTAGGACACTTTAGGAACTACAGGAAAGGCTGGCTGTAAAATCCTTAAAGAACAATTCACACTTTAAATTTATTTTCAAATTAATACATCAACTTGTCAGTTAATATCTTTTTCAGCAGTTATTTAAACATTAAAAATGCTTTTCAAAAGACAAAGGTCCAGATTTTGATGACTGGAAAAAGAGAGACAATCCAGTGTGCCACCAGACTCATACAGACGTAATGTAGACCTTCTCTGTTTTGTGCTCTTAATACATCGTGGAGGAGTTCATTAATTCTGTGTCATTCAAAGCTGATTGTGTCACACTCTCCATGCACTGACAGCTCCTAAACCTGCTGTGAATGTGACGCTGTCAGTGGGAGAAAAAGATGTTGAGACAAATGCGCAGGCTGCGTGTGCGTAACTGTAAGACTGCTCTTGAACATGAGAGGTAATGAAGCTGTGTAACCATGTGAATGCTGTCATACAGATCATGTTTAATTGGAATCTGAAAAGTAAATTTAAATTATGACAATTAGAAATATAGCATGAGGGAAAAGTGATGACCTCGACTGACCTTGACTGCTGACAGACAGCAAAAAGGGTTACTGCAACATCTGGAATTAAAATAGTAGATACATATTGCCACTCTAACAATGCCATTTTTGAGCTTTGTGCTTTTCACAGATGGCCACCCGAATCATGTTTCTTCACAATGGCAGTGGAGAGATGTCTCTGCCTCAATCTCCATGGCTTCAAACTTCATTATTTGTTTATGGTCACCTCCAAACATGGTATAACAGCCAGTAGAACATGCAAAATCCTCATTTAAAGAGGGTGGTCCACATCACTTTTGTGCCTGTTATGAACTTTGCAGGTAGTCATAGTAGATCGCTCACAACATGCCCACTAATAGCACATGCAATTTTTTTGTTTGCACAAGCAGTTTGGTGCTTGTTATTTGGGGTGTTAGTAGATCAGGCCCTCAGTGATTTTTTTTTATGTAGTTTCAACCTTCAAGGCCCTGGGGGTCTGACTGTCCACGCCTGGATATCTCTCTCCAGCGACAAAGGATGCAAGCTACAGTACTGGCAGTCATGTTTACTCGCGCCATGGGCCTTTAGCAACTCCACTTCAAAAAATCTGAACCTACATTTAAGCTCTCCACAGGCACTCATATGACCACTACTAAGACACAAAATTGCAACATTATGACACCGAAATTATCATTTGCTAAAAAGATTCTGTGTCTTTTAAAAAGGATGAATGCAGAGCAGAGCAGACATAGAAGTGTCAGTAACAATCTAACCTATGGGTCCAAAACAAATCGCATTCAGCTTATGCTTTCAGATGAACTATTTTGCTAACACTTTTATTTGAGAGGACGAGTTGTGTTTTCATGCCTTTTCCAGATCCATGTCAATCACATAAAAGATTAGGATTCAAAAATGTCAAAAAGAGATCCGTGATACCTGGGAAATGTGTTATCCACAAAGAAAAACTACAACTCTCACTGCTGGAGTGTGAATATGATACTGTTTTCTTAATAGGAGTCTCTCCTGGTCTGTATATTCTGTTTTTGCTGTGGTCGGCTTTCTACTGGGTGTATTTTGAAACTAATGTGGAGTTAAGAAAACTCCAGCCAAACAGGGTTGTGGGGAGCCAGCACTATTCTTTCAGAGCTACTCAGGATTCTCAGGGTGTTACTCTAACTCCTCCACTCACACGCCCTGAATGGTGGACCCAATATTTGTTTCAAACTCAGGTTGGGAAAAATGAAACTGTGCAAAGTGAAAAGGGTTTTTTTTTCTTTCTGTGGATTACAAGGATATCTACAGAACATGAAGGATTAGTCGCCCTTTATTTTCCACACGGACTTAGATTGAACTCACAGGGTGGGGGAGGAGGGGGGCAGTTAAGGAGAAGAGACCAACTAACAAGGCTGTTACTTGAAACAGAGAAAAGAAAGTCCTTGTTGTATATCACTTCAAATTTGGAGTGCAGCAGCTCCTAATTTAAAGACTCTAATCTGGTAATCCATTTTGCAAAGTTCCCCACCAAAATGATTGAGCTCTCTCTGCAGACAAATTGTGACCTTGCAGCACAGATGGACCTGCCTGATATGATGTCTGTCATCATCCATCTTGCAAAGCTCCAATCTACAACGATTGTTCTTGGGCCATATTTCTCTGTTAATTGAAGAACAAAGAACAATGCTACAAACTTCTTCATAGAGTATTTTCGCTCCACTTCTGACATGTATTGCTGACAGTTGTTTCACGTTCTGTCCTTTATAATGCAGAGCAGCACTAACCCACAATGATAACAAATATTCATAATTAATATCATTGATGGAACAGTCCTCCAATCACCTGCCAGATATGCTGTGAAAGGTTCTGCCCATTTCCAAATGCTTTATGTGGGCTGTTTCCCAGTGGACTGTGGAAAATACTGAACAGTCCATCTGGTGTTTCATGTTACTCAGACTGAACGGTAAGTGCCTTTAAGGTAGAAAAGTCAATAGCTACCAGCCCGATGACAGTCGGAAAGCGACTGCTCACATAGAAATTAGCACAGATGCTCAGAGCTTTAGCTTTTTAGTTTTTTCAGATCTGAGGGGTATTTTACCAAGTGGAATTCAGACTACACAGACACTCCTGATTTCAAAATACAAAGATTTTTCCTTTGCATTTTAAAAGTTGATCTGCATTCAGACGGAGACGCTGGAATCGAATGAGACTGCTGTAGTGTGCATGCCGGTTCAGTAGATGGCGCTGTAGGTCAGCAGAGAGGCAGTGCTGCTACAATACACGTACGAAGAAGATAAACTTTTCACAAACAACAATGGCAAGTAGAAGCTCAGAGATGCAGGAGTTTTCTGGACAACAAATCAGTTTGGACAACAAATCTGTCTGGATAGTTTTGTCTGGATAACAAGCTGAGCATGGTAAGAGGCTGTAAGGGCAGTAGCATTCACATATATCGCTCCAAATGAAAAAACTTTGGGGCCAAATTAAAAGATACCAGATTTAGCAGTATTCCAATCCAGCACTGCCCACTTTCTAGTCACAAGCATCTTTGGTGCAAATTGATGAATAGATATGACAGTAAATGCATTTTAAATAAGTTTCAGACAGTGAAGAAAACAATCTTCAGATTAAATTCAAGGATAAATGATGAATGAAACCATAACCTTAAAGCAATTTCTGGCATTTGGACCATTTAAAGCATTTAAAATATATTTTTTAATCATATAAACTATATATAAAGATTTAAAGCTTTTACAGATAATGCATTTGTTGCCCTGTATGGCTTGTTTTATACAGGGCACTTCATACTGGACCCCCTCGAAAATGAGATGATGCATCTCAAGGGGTTATCCTTGAAATAAACAATAAATAAACACTAAATACTGGTACTTAGGTAGTAAAGTCAAATTCCTAACATAAACATACCAGGCCTATGAAGCTGTTGCTAATATAAGGAAGTTGGTGTTGACATGCACATAGTAACCTGGGGGGTATTTCACCAAAGGGGGATTGAGAAATCCAAGATATCCAACTAAAGCCCAGCTGGACAAAGTCGCTTCTGAGCATGTAGACTTAATGTGTTTCATGAAGGCCAATTCAGGCTGAGAAGGAGCAGCTTGGTCAAACCAGCTGTAACAATGGCTAATGGCTAATTAATGGCTTTCTTCAGATGACCGAGATATGAATCACAGGTTTACTGATCTAACGGGGAAGACTTTGCTTCAAATGATTAACAATTTCAGATGGAAAATTATCAGAAAGGCAAACATATAACTTCAAAAGAATAAAAATAATAGTAAAAAAAATAATATCTGCATATAGGAGCAAGAAAGGGTGGCAGATAATAGTGGACTGCCTGTGAACAGCATAAAATATACTTTCACTAGCTAATCAAAGTGTATTTACAGCACAAATTCATGCATGTTAATCTTTGAGAAAATAATTAAATAAGACACAGAAGTACATAAAATAGCATTACAATAAATTACAGCCTACACCGAGAAAACACATTTTCATACATTTGTCTTACTGTATTACCTATTTTCTTCTAAAGTGCAGAATAACTTAACATGCTGATTGCTAAAACAAAAACATAAATTAAACTAATATCCTACAAGGTATATTCGAAAGGACCTTTTATAAGATAATGGTTATTTCATGAGGCAACAAAGGATAAATAAAGACTGCATAATCAAGAAGATTATCATTGGTATTAAAAATTTCCTGCTCTGTTTAAGAATAGACTTTATTATCACAAAGATAACCATTTGTGCTAAAGATGTTCTACTCTGTATAAAAATAGACTGATCTATCACAAAGATTAACATCTTTTACAAAGGTGTCCGACTCTGTTTAAAAAATTACAGTATTATCACAGAGACTATCATCTGTTGTAAAGATGTTCTACTCTTTAAAATAATAGACTGATCTATCACAAAGATTAACATGTATCATAAAGATGTTCTACTCTGTTTTAAAAAAAATACTGTACTATCACAGAGATTGATATCTGTGCTAAAGATGTTCTACTCTGTATAAAGATAGACTGATCTATCACAAAGATTATTATCTGAGCTTAATATGTTCTCTGTTTGATAATATACTTCACCATCACAAAGATTATCATCTGTGGTAAAGATGTTCTACTCTTTAAAAAAAACAGACTGATCTATCACACATAAACCATTTGTACTTAATATATTATTCTCTGTTTTAATATACTTCACCATCACAAAGATTATCATCTGTGGTAAAGATGTTCTACTCTTTTTAAAAGTAGACTGCACAATCACAACAATGACCATCTGTATCTGTGCTAAAGATTTTCTCCAATGAACAATTATACTTTTTTTTAAGATATAATTGTATGTGAGAAAAGAGACCCAAAGGGATGGCAAATTTTTCAAGATTTTTTTCATTTGTAAACAATGATGGCAATATTTGAAGTAAAAAAAACCCCACCATATTTATTGGATATGATGAAATATGAACTAAAAAGTTTAATTCTGTTTTGTAAAGTGGTATGTCGTCATTTTTGTCATCTTTTCTCTGTTAAAGTGCCAATCTAAACTAATTTTCTGTTAGAGGGAGTATGGACATTTTATATTGTACATTGTTATTTATTGTTAAGCAGGGACAGATCTTTTTTTATCCTTTAATGCAAGATTTGGCTTTTGGTGTTAATTTTTCTTTGAACTTGGCAAAAAGTTAAGTATATCATCTAGTCTAGGAAAGGGTCTGTCATTATAAGGGACGAAACTGATCTGCTTTTATATCATATTCATGGCTGATTGATTGAAAACACCTATTCAACTTTGTTTGACACATGTAATCATCTCACAGAAAAATTTTAATCCTTGTTATTAAGAATCTAAACTAATTTGCATTAATGAGACAAAAACCTGTAATAAAATGAATGAAAATATGGGATATCTTAATAATTTACAAATTGTTGCTCATTATTTGTGTTTGCTTTATTTTAAATGCTATTTTCTCTTTCATCCTCATTTCAAAGAGTCTCTGGGTTCTTTTGGCTGCGTCCATTTCTAACATCAATTTCCCAAGGGTCTCTTGATCATCAAATGAGTGGCATTTGGCTTTGTCAATTGTGCAATATGACTCCAAGAACATGCTGTTTATATCCAGTGAGGAAAATGCTGGTTTGTTTGCATAACCAGATCAGAAAACAGCACCCCCACTGAGTTTCTCAGGGGCTCTGCATTTCTTTTGTGCAGCCCTGCTTGTGCTTGAGAAATAATGCACTGAAAAAAAAAAATCAGCTTCCTCTTGCATTAAATGTTTTGCACCCCTTCTGCCTCTGGAAAAATATATTTGCAACTTTGAAATCCACCAGAGAAGAAGTGACATTGTCACACAGTATGTCATACAGATCAAACAGCTGCACAGTGTGACATTACAAGCACATAACATAGTTTTTCTTGTCCGTGCATGAAGACTGTCACTATGGCTTCTGGAAATCTTCACCCTGGAGGGAGTTTTCAAAAACATCAAGTTACCTGAGAAGATGGTTAAAAAATGCTAAATAAAAAATACAAATACAAAAATGACTGAACTTTTGTTTCTCCTACAGGAGCACATGACATTGTAGATAGACAGCTCCTGTTAAGTCTACCCTGGATTACATTATGGCTAAAAATCAAATCTACTTTGGAGAACATAAATATTGGTTTTCCAAGTTGGATTCAAATTTTTACGAAGTGATCGCCTCTTATTTGTTCTTTGGCTGTCTGAGACACTGGTTGAGCTCCAGCATTTTCAAGGCCCTCCTTCACAAGTCTGTCAAGTCTATTTTGAGTGTTTGACATACCAACTCTATGGTAATTGGTCAGTTCATCCCAGCTCTGTGCCATGTTTTCAAAGGCTCTGTTTTTTGCCATCCCAATGGGCTTAAATTACTGTTGAAATATTGGCAGGACATTACACTGGTAAGTTTATTTTGGTAATCAGCTATTGAGGTAGCTGCTGGTGTTGTTCACAAGAAGAGAGGGGGAGTTCCTGACTTTGTTGAATCTAACAGTACTTTATCACAAAAAAAGATCCTTACAACAAGCTAAAGGACACTTAACATATATGACAACTTTAAATTTGCTTGTACATTTCCATCTGCTTTTGATCTTACCTTTTTTGCCTTTCACCCACCGTGACTGGTTGGTTAAAGGGGCAGTTCAGGATTTTTCAAGTGGGGTTTTATGAGTTACATGGACTTAGCCTTAACACTAGCCACACCAACAGGTATCAACTTCCCTTTTGAACCAAAATAGTTGCCATAAAGCTAGGGTCTGTACATTAGTGGACATGGGGCCACAGAATCCATGTAATCAGAGTTTTATGTGAAAATAAAACAAGAAAACAGCATAGGGTGATTACATGCTGTATTTAGATGGTATACAATTAATTATTCTTTCACTTTGTTTGGTTCTACTTTGGTAGACAATGAAGCCGCGATGTCCTCCCACCAACAGCATCAGCCAGAGGGCTTCACAAAGGGAAACAACCATTACCAAAATGGATAGATTAGCAATTTTTTGCAGAAATATGACAGCCATTTACACTTTGGACACTTGAAAATACTTGTATGCACAGGTAAAACTTCTGGAGATGGAGAATTATAGAATTATTAATTTTTAAGAATTAATCAAAGAATTGAAAGGTCTGAAAGAAGATGGAGAAAACCTGTAATAGGATTTGCAAGACTGGAAAAAAGCCAAGTTACCTGTTGATGCATGCTCACTTTGGAGTGGTGGAGGAACAGAGGATTCCAGAAGATGGTATACATGCCTCTGCAGTCTGCATCTCTCATCAGGCAGATCCTCTCTGCTGTAACCTGCATTTATACTTGTGACAGTTTCACAATTTCAAAAGCTCAAAGAAAAAACATTAGTGTCAATTGAAAGTTTGTCTTTTAAGTTAGTATTGGGCTTTCAAGTGGAAAAGTATGCTGTTGTAAAACCATCTTAAAATAGCCTGTAATCACTCTAAGCTGTTTTTGTGGATTGTTTGCACCAAAGTTCTTAACTTTGGGCAGATTTGGTGGCACCATCTGCAGCAATGTACAGCCTTAACTTTAGTTTTGATTATTTTGATTCAGACAATGAGCTAATACCTGATATTAGTATGCCCAATGTTCAAGATAATGCCATGTAGCTAATACAACTCCACTCCTGAAATATCCCTTTAAAAACATCTGACAGGCACTGTTTTTACCAGGCACTTTATCTTAAACAAATGAAATGTGGAAAGTTCCTGCTGCTGCGAATATCCCATTTCTTGATGTGATTGTTGCTTAATAAAAACAAATATTTTTAACTTGGTAATTTTTGAGTAAAAAAAAATCACAAATTAGTTTTTCTTATACTTTAACCATTAAAAATATTTTAGCAAAGCAACCACTAACCTACACTTAAGTGACACAAAGTAAAACTGTCCCAGCATGGGCTGTTTTTGCACTGAGATTTGGAGACGAAGGGGTACTGTAATATTAAGTGTTGCTTAATGTGAGATCAGACCAGGCAGAAAAATAGAATCTAATATGCACTTTCTTGGCATAGGTTACACTTATCTTTGTTTACCTGTTGCTGTGGTTGCTAGGCTGATCAAAAGCAATTGCATTTGACTGGTGATTGGTGCTAATTTCCCTGAGGTCCACCACAGATGTGAAACATTGACTATTTACAAATGAAGATGTGCTTTAGCTATTCAGAACTATCCCTTCTTTGGGCCAGGAGTGATGGACCCAGTTTTTGTGGGAGTGTGTTCTCTGGGACATGCTGGTCCATATCTTTGTGTGTGTATGTTTTTATTCAGTCCTGCGTCATTGCTGCTCTCTGTTTATGCAGGGGCTCTGCGGATATGCAGAGGGATGTCAGGATATCTTGACCGCCCACAGTTACTTGATATCTTTGGAGAATGGCTCAAATGATTGAACAAGTCAGCTCCTCCACACAGCTCTGTCACCAGGGGAGCTGGGCAAAGTGCATTCAGTGTCTGTTTTGATGCTGTCATCTGTACCCAGAGAGGCCCTGTCAAGGATTGATGAAGAAACCAAGCATGACGCAACGTTAAACTAGTTTGCTGGACCAAATTGGTTAATAAGTAAATCATTGCCTCGTGGTGTCACATCATCCAATCTCACATCTGAGCCAGTGAGATGATTGTGTTTAAGATGGAAACTTGAGAGTCTGTTTTGGAAGCTCTGTTTTTTGTTTCTGCATGAACCAGCTGGTGGGCTATCAGGATGTAAGAGGGTGAGAGAGAGACGGAGACAGAGAGAGACAGAAAAAGGGAAGGGGGGGTCGGGCAGGAGTGGAGTATGGTGGTCTTTAGTGCAGAACAAAAAAAAAAAAAAAAAAGGAAAAAACACAACCATTCTCAATAGGGCTGGGTATTTCCAGCAACTTCACAATACGATACGTATCCCGATACTAAGGCCACGATACGATACGTATCCCAATACACGTACATTGTGATCATTGACTACGCTTTAAGCAAAATTCTTGACAAGTTTACTTTTTTCTTATAAGAAGAAAAAGAACAAGGATGAGTTTGAAGTGGTTCTACAACTTGAGAGACATAAATTCAGATCTTCAAAGACGGTAGACCTAAGTTCAAATTTAGAACATATGCTTCATTATGTAGCTTGTCTTCTACCTTGAACTGTGCCACTGTTAACATTACCCAAAGTGTATTTACAACAACTGTCAAAATATTTAGGCCGTATCGATTCTGTAGAATCCGTATCGATACACGTATCCCGAAGGAGCGCGATACGATATTTTGCCGTAATTCTCAATAAACATTACCACCCCCTTGACACACAAGCAATTAAAAAAAGAAAGAATATACCAGTAAAAACAATACATATAAAAATCTATGGTGATAAATAAAACCAGACAACAAAATAAACAAAACAAAACAAACACTACAACAACCAAAAAGGCAACATTCATTGAAAACATCATCTCAACAAGTAAATTGATTTAAATGAAAAATAAATATCTAATTTAGCAACACAATGACAGCATCCCAACTCAACAACATCCCGTTTACGTCTACAAGAAAAAATGGAAATATCCAACAAATAAACAACAAAACAACAAACAAGAACTAGTTGTGCACAAACCCCAGCTATTGAATTTTCAACATTGTTGGGCTGGTCATTGGAAAACAATGCAGAAATGGCCTTTTCTTGGTATTTCAGCAAATCCTTGAAAAAGTTCCTGGATACAAATCCAGACTCCAATCATCATCAAAATGTTTTTTTTTTTTTTTTACATTTTGTGGTATGGCCAACATTTCCTGACAAAAAAGCATCAAAGTCCATTCAAAGCTTTTAGAGCTGTCTTGTTAAAAGACAAATTAACAAAAAGGCAAAAGCATACAAAAGACAAAACAACATTAAACAAAACAAAAAAACTTAAACCCCACATTTAGATATGAAAAGCCGATCAAATTTTGTTGCGTAAAGAAATAAAAACACAACAAACAAAACAGCAACTTATTAAAAAATACCAAAAAATGTAAGATTAGATTAATTGAATATGATCAACTAAAAATATATAAAAACATAAACAAAACATCAGAAAAAACCCTTAGTGGAACAAATAAAAAGAGCAAAGTAAAGGATTTAGAAACACAATAGAATAAATGAACAGAGAATTCATTTAAAAAACAATGACAAAAAAGCGACTATACAGGAGAAAATGCAAAAGTACAATTATTAACAGATTTATTTTTTAATTTTTAAGTATGTATTTATGTTTGTTGTACATTGATGCATTGCTTTTTTGCCATTTAATGATATGTTGTGCAGTTATTATTATTATTTTTTTTTATGTTGTTTTGTTTAATATGGTTGTTTATTTTGCCCTTCTCAAAGTCACCATAGAGACGGGCAAAAGGAGAAGCAGACAGACTTGAGGAGATAGAGAGGGGCCCGTATTGAGTGACACAGGCCTTGGTCTGTGTTTTCTCGATGGACCAGAGAAGATGCAGTGTAAATGAAGCATGCTGCACCAGGGCGGCCTCTGCTTTGTCCTCTCTCTCTCTGTGTCTCTGTGTTTGTGTGTGTGTGTATGTTTATGCGCAAATGGGAAATGACATAGCCATCTCTGTTATCCCTCTGCTCACTCACAGTTTGAGTTTACGATTATCCTCTAGCACAGGGATGTGCAGACAATACAGGAACAATACAGGAAATATCAGGGTGACTGTCACTTTGATATACCTCACCATGCATTAAAGACCAAAGTAGACAAGCTTAATGGTTTAATATGCATACAGTGCAGCTACCCAAACAGACAATTTATTGGAATATACAAACACAGCAATTGATCAGTCTCAATACAAACAACTGTTCCAAGCTGAGGCCTATAGCACGAAGCAGGATTAATGTCTTAGCGAGATAACTTCAGGGTTAACCCTGATTTATCGATAGCACGAAGCCGGTTCCCTTTTTATCAGAGTAGATCACCATGGTGACTTATTCTGAACGGCTATCCTGCTCCGGGGCAGGATAAGTTGGAGGTTGAATCTGATCCTGCGAGATGACCCTCGCACTAGCCAATCAGCTTCTCCGAATCAATGCCCTGCCCTCTTCTCCTGAACCCGGTAGAAGGAGGCGCACAACTTTTGAGACGATCATGAAGATGAGAAGGAGTGTCACAATACCGATTTGACCCATTAGATCAATCTGACGACACACTATGAGATGTATGTTCTCCTGGCTTGGAATCATCTACCTGTGTGATATATTGGAGCCGTTTATTCCCCGTGCGACATGCTGGAGCGGAGCACAAACTGTCACACTGTTATTTTGCATCGCCCTGCAATATAAACTTCACTTCTATAGCCCCTTTAATACATTCAAATGCACCATAACGTGCTTGACAAATAAGGGGATGTAATTCTTATGTGAAACAGCACATTATTCTATTATTCCATCATCTCCATCATGTCATTCCTGCACTTTATTCATGTGTTTGAGGGTTTTTTTTTCTTGCTGATTATTAAATTGTTAATTTTATTTTTTATCTGCTCCATCGACCTCCTCACAGCAGAGGGATTATCTGAGGGAATGGGGTAATAATTGTCAGACATGCAACACATTTTCACAGTATATTGCTTCATGAGATTAATGAGTGTGATCACTGTCAGATATAGCCCATAATAAGTACTTTGCGCATTTTCACTGTCCGCCACGCATTTTAATAATAATACTTTTTATTTCAGGGTGCTTTTCACAACACTCAAGGTCACCTTACATGAGTCACAAACAAAGAGCACATGCAGTATAAATAAAAAGTGCATTAAAAGCAGGCATAAAAAGCAAGTATAAAAAGAAACTTTGTCTATGACTGACAGCTGCTACGATGTTTCATTTGTCTATTATATTGTTTTTTTATCCTAACATCTTAACATTATCAGACGCTGCTCTTCACATGTAAAATACGGAGCTCTGTCAGTGTGTTCGCTTCTCTTCTCAGCGTGTTCTCCTCTCATGATCATGATTGTGATTGGTCAGCTGTCTCTGAGCCCTCCCTTTATACGTGCGCGTTCACAGCTTTGGATGAAACAATCCTGGATTGAGTTACCGTGCTGATAATCTGCATTGTGCTATCGATTATCCTGATGGCCATTGTTGTCGGTCACTCAATCCTGGATAGATGTGAGTTATCGGGGGTAAGTTGACCGAGCTTCGTGCTATAGGCCTCTGGCCTAAAAAGAAATTAGTCAGTTAGTTTCCAGTTTGTTTGCAGTGAGGACATACTGTAATCAACTCAGGACAGCCACAAACACGGTGGCAAGTTAACTCATCACACCACTGTAGTAAAATAAGAAGCTCTGGTAGTAATAATTATTACCTTTAATTACCTTTAATTGCACTTATATTTTACAGGATCTATGAATGAAAATATGGATTAACAAGGACTACTCCACTATCTCCAAAAGTTTAGAACAAAAAAATAACAACAAAGAAAACAACAACTTCCATTCATTACGTCTCAAAAATCTGTAAAGCACTTGACAGACAACAGACTGAAATAGAAATGCAGTCCTGTATATAAGCATCATCAAACAGGTATGCACTGTAAACTAAATGGCAAGCTTGCTCTCTGATGATTGATTAGCCACACACTAAGGGTGGTAAAGGTTAAGGCCATTTTTTGTGTACTTATGAGCATAATCTCATTATTTGGGCAAACCTGCAGAGAGCTGGTGGGGGTTGTGGAGCATTCCCAGTGAATGGAAATTGGCTGGTAACTGACTGGCAGTCAGCTTGTATTTTGCTGGAAGGGGAAATTGAAGCAGCTTCATCTGTATGTAGTGATAAATTACCATGATATCTGGCGTCCGCTATGGTCCGCTGTAGCCACTGACTTACATTTAAAGACTGTCTTCTTTGGCATGAGCAGAGGTGGAAAAAGTACTGAAAAATTGTAATTGAGTAAAAGTATCTTTACTTTGCTTAAATCCTACTCAAAGTAAAAGTAAAAGTACCCATATATAAATTTACTCGAGTAAAAGTACAAAAGTACATCATTTAAAATGGAATTTGAGTAAAAGTTACTTCGTTACTTTCAGTTATATAATGCAAAAAAAAAGGATGAGCCATGAATCAAATCCAGCACAAGTTGTTTTAATCAACTTCGAGGCATATTAAAGTACACATCCACACTTGTAAAAGCTCGGCTGAGCTCAGTAACATGATCCTCTTACTTCCTCACAATACAAGGACAACAAGGACAGTCACAACCTGTACTGTAATGTGCAAACTATTTTCAGTCATATTGTCCAACTGACAACACTACAATTAGAATAAAGAAAATTAAACCAGAATCAAAGTATTCAAAACACAAAATGCACACAAAGTTAAGTGCCCACAGGGTCCCACAATTCAAAATAAAATGCCCGCAGGATCCTGCTATTCACAATAAATCTCTCCATATCCATATCTCCATATCTTGGTCAGCAACAGCCATCTTCCACCGTGTAGATCCAATTATGAGACAGGGCGCGGGCGCGCACAAGGCAAGGTAATGCAATTGACTTTCACTTCCGGGACACAGGGGTTTCCGCCTCAAGATTTAATTTTTTTTCACTATCAATATTGTACTCAGTAACGATAGGGGGTTCAAATGTAATGAAGTAAAATACTTGGGTCAAAATGTACTCGAGTAAAAGTAAAAATTACATATTTCAAAACTACTTAGAAAATTACAAATTACTCATAAAAAGTACTCAATTACAGTAACGTGAGTAAATGTAATTCGTTACTTTCCACCCCTGGGCATGAGTTTGTTTACAATTAAACCATAAGGTATGTTCGACACTTAAAAATCCAGTATGCTGGGCGGACATTAGCTCAGTTGGTAGAGCGTCCACCCATGTACGGGGACTTCTGAACCCCAGCAGCGGCATTAGGTTCGAATCCCGGCCACAGCCCTTTGCTGCATGTCTTCCCCCCTCTCTTCACCCGCTTTCCTGTCATTCTCCAGCTATCCTGTCAATAAAGGCCACAAAAGCCAGAAAAAATAACTTTAAAAAAAAAAAAAAATCCAGTATGCTTATTAGTATGAGCTTACATAGGACATTAATCTCTTAAATTTATCAGATAGGAGTTTTGTCGGTGGTTAGCTTAATAGCATCCTTCTCATGATGAAGAATGTGGCTAATTGTCATAGTCACGTCAGCTGCTATACAACGTGAAACAATGTAAAGAAAACATGAAAATTTGAAGCATTTGTTTTTAGACTAAAGAGTTAAAAAAAATGAGCCGTAGACGTGAAAACCACCTAAAACATCTCTAAACCTAAGTTATACATGTTTGAGTTAAATGAGATCTACCTTTGCAGATGCATCAGGAAATACATACAGAGAAAGTCAAAAAGGGAGGCAGAGGACAAAACAGAGTTCTAAAATGAATAAATATTGCTTGCAACCTAATGAATCAAAGTCAGATGTACAAGTGACATAATATTTCAACAATTATATACAAACATTTCTTGAAAGCTATTTCAAAAACAGCATTCCCATATAAACGTGATAAAAAAATGTGGGAACAAAGGAACACAAAGTGCATGGTCAAGCCTGCATAACAGCATGAAGCCATTCAGGATTTTGTTTTAAATAAAACATCTTGTTGAGTTTTTGAATCAAATCATGACTCAAGTCCATGACCCTGATAAAAATGGTAGGACCCTCAGCAGCTTGTCAATTGAATGTGAGGATACAGACTCCATTTGAAGATCATATATATTCAAAAAATACTTTTTAAAGGTTCTAATTCAAACAATTGTGCCCATAACCTGTCTATAAACCTCCCAAACATCAGAGGAATACCCTTTTCCCACTGTTGCCTGTTCCCAAAATAATGTCACAGTTTTTTAAGCTCTGACTTCTCAAAGTGTTTTTACACTGTGATGGGTGGTGATGTCACTATTAGGGATGTCACGGTTACCGGTAAAATGGTAAACCGCGATAAAATTTCCCACGATAATCGTTACTGTGTCCAATTAAAATTACCGTTATATCGTGCTTGATCACCACTCTGCCTCAGTAACGCACGGTGATTGTGACGGAGCGGCTCCGTCACTTAGAGCGCACACACACGCTATGGGCTACACACACGCGCTACATGCTACACACTTTCTCAACACACACCAAACATTCGCTTCCCAGTCTGATTCACCGCAGCGGTCATCGTCACAATAATTCACAACTCACAGTTATCGTAGTTCACACGAGGGTGCACACTCGTCGTTCTACACACACACACACGTTCATACATTACATGACACTCACCAGAGACGCCAAGTTGTCCTCCCTGCTGCCCGCGGTCGGACATAGTGTCGGCCAAACAGGGGCGCACCTACGTCCTCTGTTTTAAAGGGCACTTGGCGGGAAAATGGTCCCCACATTTATTTTGCCCCAATTATCATTTTATTTCCAGTAAAGCGGACTGGGAAACAGCATATAAATTGGGGGGAAATGGTTTGGGAATATTTCACAATATTTCCATTGGCCATATATAATTTTGGAATGTGTTGATAAAATGTTATTGCTTATGTTGTGTTTAAGTAATTCTTTTTGTGGCACGCCTACTAGGAGGGGCTTACTAGATAAAAGGCAGCCATTTTGGACATGCCGTGTGGGAGAGTTGGCGATTCAGAGTGAGATTGAGTGAAGTAGATTAAGTGTTTAAATATTGACTGTGCTGCTGTTGTTTTTCTTTTTTTCTTGAACTGGAGTTGGGGTTGGCGAAGCAGCCCAGCAGAAACCAGAATGCCATTAATCATTTTTGTAAATAGGTTTTGTAAATAGTTTTTTTGCTCGGTCACTTGTATATATTTTTTTCCACTGTTGGGAGTTTGGTGCAATAAAAACCCTGAAACGTACCTGTCTGACTACGCCATATTGTTTTTGGGAAGAGCCCCGTGACAGTGATGCTACTCTTTGCCTGGAAAAGCTGGAACTATGTATCTGCCCTCGATTAAGGAGCCTCATGTGAGGTGCACATGTGCAGTTTGCATTGTTTGGCCTCTGAGTCTGACACATTTATTGACAAAAAAGACAAAAGAACTGTTATGAATATAATAATAAAGGGGTTAAATGATTTCAATTCTGTGTAAAAGTACTTTTAGAACATTTTTAGCACACTGCAACAATACCGCGATAATAATGATAACCGTGATAATTTTGGTTACAATAACCGTGATACAAAATTTTCATATCGTTACATCCCTAGTCACTATATACAGTATAGTAAAGTTAGTAGCCTAATTTAATTTAGTTTTTTGAGACAAATAGTTTTCCAGTAACTGACATATTTCATTAATCAAGCAGCATGGTAGCATCTAAACAAGCTTTATGTTTCCTAATCAGATAGGGAGAGAAGCAGCGAAGCTCTGTCAAAGTCCAGAACACTTTTAACCCTATAAAGCCAATTGTATCATAATTGATACATACTTTTATAATACCTCTTTCTACTCAATATGATCAACAAATTACAAAAAAACCCATCTAAATACAATCAGATAAATGATAAAAATGTCCTCAAATGGATTATCAGTTGCCAAAAACACCTGATGTATCAAATAAGATGCAAAAAAATCTATATGTTGAATGTTATTAACATTTTGATTTTTATGGATTTTAGCAGAAAGTGAAACAAACATTTCAGCTCCAAAAAATTAGAATTTTCTGGCTATGATCTATGTTGTTGGGCCTTAAAGGGTTAAGGATGAGTAAATGATGTGGGTGGACACATTGCTGTGTTAATGCTGTCTAATCATTTACGCCTCCAGTGTGAGACACAGAGGGAGGGGCATGCATGTAGGTGATTCATGAAATTAATTATAAAATAAATACATATAAAGTTTATCATTTACAATCACAAATGCAATCTATAATGATCAGAAGGTAATCAATCACTAACTATTGAGCAGAGAGGAGAGAAGAGGAGAGCAACTCCTAACAAAACAGAAGAGAACTTGATTTTAGATCAGAGATAGAACAAGGCGAACCTGTGAGGTAAGATAAGAGACCTCGTGTTATTATTGGGCATCTATCTATATGAACTTGTTTTGTGTATACATAACAGTGTAAAGACTGTTTATCAGACCCTTTAGCCACAAAACAACAAGCATATTAAACCCATGTGAACATACACAGTTGCTCAATTTCCTCCATCAAAAAGTTATAAAAGTTGAATTTGTAACCATGGTTTAAATTATTTTTTTTTCAAAATGGACGCAAGTAATTAAATAATTAATAAGGATTTTTAATACAGAAACTTACAGGAGCAGAACTGCAAAGTACCATAGGCTACTTATTTGAAAAAACACAAATTAAAGAGATGCAACAGAAAACTATGATAGAAGATAACGAGGGATCAAAAACTATGTAGAAAAACATTGGCACAAAACCAATAACAATAGTGATATTCTTGTTGTTGTTATTGTTGTATAGTAATAATAATAATAATAATAATAATAATAATAATAATAATAATAATAATAATTTATATTATTTAATATAACAAATGACATGTATTACAAAATGTATCATATCCTTTTTAAAATTTGATATAGTATTAAATGTTATCATTTGTGAGTCTAATATTTTTGTACTGTTTGATCATTATACTATTGCACTTTAATATATAAATGTATAAAGGCATTGACATTTTGTAACCATGGTTTAAAATATTTTTTTTTCAAAATGGAACAAGTAATTAAATAATTAATAAGGATTTTTAATACAGAAACTTATAGGAGCAGAACTGCAAAGTACCATAGGCTACTTATTTGAAAAAACACAAATTAAAGAGATGCAACAGAAAACTATGATAGAAGATAACGAGGGATCAAAAACTATGTAGAAAAACATTGGCACAAAACCAATAACAATAGTGATATTCTTGTTGTTGTTATTGTTGTATAGTAATAATAATAATAATAATAATAATAATAATAATAATAATAATTTATATTATTATTATTGTTATCATTCTGATTACTACAAATAAAAATAATATAACAAATGTCATGTATTACAAAATGTATCATATCCTTTTTAAAATTTGATATAGTATTAAATGTTATCATTTGTGAGTCTAATATTTTTGTACTGTTTGATCATTATACTATTGCACTTTAATATATAAATGTATAAAGGCATTGACAGAGCAATACTTCATCACAGTTTTCTTCTTTGTCCTCCGGCATATTTTGAATATAGAACATGAAATATTCAGAAAGCACCTGTTGTTTTCTTGTTACCTTAAAGGTTCAGGTTTTTATATAGTGCTTTGTTCATCCTAAATATTTCATGATGACCAAGGGTTTGACTAATTGCCATTAACATAAGAGCTGCAGTGATAACAGAAGAACATGCTAATTAAATGAACGTGACAATTCATTGCATTTGAACTACTTCAAGATTGTACCTATGTTAGTGTTTTCAAACTCTAATGCTGCATTACATGACAGCATTTCTGCTATGGCGAGAATAAAAAAGGGTTCTTGTTGTGTCTGTAACATTAGACGTATTGATTTGTGAGTGAGCGGTGCCTCACATGAAGCTCTTGGGAAAACTTTGACATTATTTCCCTGGCATGATTTCACCTTACAGCTGCACTCTGAGGCTGACTGACACATGTAAAACATATACATTAAGTATTATGTTGTTTTCATTGGTTAAATCAGCAAAAGATATGGCAACAACAGTAACTGACATCCAGAAAAGTGTTGTGGTTTCTTATTCTAGTTGGCTAAAATAAGGACAGGGACTATCCCAAATTGGGACACATTGGCATTTTGGGCATATTTGTGGGTACATTGGAAAAAGGCATGCACTTGGAACAATTCTGGTTAAATTGGGATATGTGGTCACTCTTCTAATAAAGCTTTTAGATTCATGGGTCAAATGTCAAGGCACAGACCTACGTGACAGTCCAATACATGAGAATGCTCACTTGAAGATACTATAAAATTGTTCCGAGGATCTCCTTCGAACTTTACAGTGATTACACAAGCATGAACCAAGACATTTTGCAGGTCATGGGTTAAAAGTCAAGGCTATGGTCATGTTTTTCTCAAGAAAGCATTTTGAGAGAGCTTTTAGAGGTCTATGTTCAACTTGCAAGTTTGTCTTCTCACACAGAGAGATAACCAGTTTAGATTTTGGAGGACATTGGTCGAATGTTTTGGGGTATGATGTTTATCACCTGCTTGTGAATAGAATATCTTATGAATCATTCCCAAGACCTTCTTTAAATGTTACAAAAATGAGCACTTTTATCCACATAAGCCTACTGATGAGATGGAGACCCAGGGCCTCATGGCTTTGTCTTTCTTGTAAATTTGATTCATTAAGTCTTCTTTGAGAGATTTCTTAGAAGCTCTTCAAGAACGTTCTCTCTGACTTAATGATGCAGTGATTACATTTGTTAAGTAGGTGTGAAGACAGAGGCCAAATCACCTGTCACGTATCTTCACACTGTTATGCATACCACATGAATAAGTCATTTGAGTGGTCTAAAATGTCTGACTTTGGGTTGTGATTTCTCATTAGTTTCTCAGTGGTGGTGGATTATGTGGATAGATAGATTGGTCAGACATAATGAACAGGCTGCACATCCCTTTACCTAAGGGGACTAAAAACCCTGTCATGACACAGTCCTCTTAAAGGATGGGTTTAACAGGTGGCACATCTGTTTGTTGGTCTGTTTGAGAGAGCAAGATGAACCACAACAGTTTGTGACAGTTTGTTAAACCTTTATTTACGTTTCACAGAGTAAAACATTGAACCTGTGGTGTTCTGTGTCTGAGGGTAGCTTCTAAAGTGTAGGACAACTGCCTCCCCTGGTGGTGTTAACAGGAACATTAATGCTTTCACTTCCTTGTTTTTCAAACTCTTACTTCCTCTTTATACTTCTTGGCTTTCTCGACATGGGAGCTGTTAGCTTTGCTCAGAAATTTGAGAAAATGTTAATTCTGATGTACATTTCCTTTGCCGGCACTTTGAAATACAGTCATGGAGTAATGCAAGGTAAGAAACTGGGAGATTATAAATCCAACTTTTTTGATTTTGTTCACTTTCGAATGCTGACTTCCTGTAAAGTCAAATCTACCTTAACTGAAGAGCTAAAAAAGCTTCATGTTCTTGCATTCTCTGTCCTTTCTCTCTCTCAAAGATTGCTCTCAAGAAAACACAACCTGTGAAGACATAAAGCTGGACAAAGGTTTCAGGTTCTTATACTCCTGTCCTGAGAAAAGTACAGTCCGCATCTACGAGAATCAGGTCCTGTGATTTTATTTCTCTAAACTCTGCGGCAGAAAAAGTTGTAGCTACTAAGTAATGATTTCAGTAAAAATGGTGTAACTTTGACTGTATCCAAACAGAACTGAGGATGTTGTTCTTTATTGAAAACCCCCTGTCTTCCCCTAACAGACCCTCATTGCTCACGGTAAACTTGGAGATGGAACTACGCCACCTGGTTATCTACGTGAGGGGATGGTTTTGGACAACAACTCATTTTTCATGAAGGAATGTCATGACCTGGTTTTCAAGTGCATAACACCTCATGTAAGTTCCCTTCTATTAAAGCACGTGTTAAAGCTCCTGTGAGCCCATCATTGCTTAGTTATGAGACAAAGTCAAGTTTGCAATAGTGTGCTTTTAGGAGCAAAAAATGCTTATCAGACCCAAAGGAACAAGATTGATGACTTTGATTGAGGTATTTAAAGTATTTTCCAAATACTGCGAAGGAGCTGCAGGTGTCCACTGAGTAGACTGAGAGCATGATGAAGAAACACCTTATAAATGATTTTCAGTTTCATTTTATTTATTTATCTATTTTCTTTCCAGAAAACACTTTTGAACATGTAAATGACAGGTTAAGCAAAGATTAAACTTCTGTGTGTAAAAGAGACGCTAATCTGGCAAAAACGCTAAGAGTCTCACAGGAGCTTTAATGTATGAACTTTTTCCTAAAACATAAATGATGTATGCTACACTGTGAGAGGTGATACTTTTATCTTGCCTTTCACAGGGACATAATCAAGTAAGAGACAGCTGTCTGATTGTCAAAATAGGGGGTAAGATAGTGATATAACACAAACACACAATATTATTGTGATGTTCATTTTACAGCATTTTACAGCTGACAGCATAAATAATCAGACGTACTGTTTCCTTCTCTTTACCTTCAACAGAGACAGTCGAGGCTGTTCACAGTGATCCACAGTGGGGCCTGAAGAGTGAGTGCAGGGTGCAATGTTCTCGAAAAATGTTAAAAATGTTATTTACATCTTACTTTTTCACTAAGATGTCTAATATTGTTTTTCCTAGTTGGTGGTGGTGTATCAGTTGGTGGATTGGTGTTTTTGGTCATTGGGATATGCTTGTTCTGCCTTAAAAAAAAGTAAGTGTTACTGTGTTTACCGTGACATTTAAAAGTTGACTGACTTGTCTTCAGAAATACACTTCATGTTTTTTTCATGTATCAGGAAGCAGTCTGCTAAAGCTGCACCTTCTCTCAGCGGCATTCATCATCAGGGGGTTACCAAGACAGGCGGGACTGAAATCACAAGGTCAGTGTTACTCGTGCAGGTTTCAGTTGACTGTGTTCCTTCAATGTTCAATAAAATAAATACTTATTCTTATTGAACATTGAAACTGTTTCAACAGCTACTGTAAACAAAATGCAATCATATGTAATTCCCAATATAGTGTTGTATTGTAGTATTGCCAGGATTTGCAGGCTCAAATGTATCAATATCTTTCCAATTCACAATGTATCATCTCAGTAAAACATATATATAGGAATTGAACCCAGACTGAACCTTTACTTCATATAAATACTTTTCTTGTTTACTCTCCAACATACAGATCTAAAACTTAACTGTTAAAACAATGAATCTGCTTCATGTAGGACATTGATCGAAACAGGTGGTGCCATAACCAAGAATTCATCTGTTGCTCATGCTTATGTATGTTAAAACATTTTAAAAACAGAAGCAGTAGTGACCCAAAGCTGTAATTCCTCTTTGTTAGTACCTTTTAACAGTCTTATGACTCCACATATCCAGAGAGACCCATGGCTTGTCTGGAGTCTTGTTTTGCTTTCCAACATGCCCACGACAAATTTCACACCACTTACATGGATGAAAAGACATATGGAAATCTTAATTTATGTTTTGAAATTATATAAGGCTATGGTCTGTCTGGACTAATTCCACCCTAGTATGGCACAAACTAATATGTTCTTTAGCTGTGACAGAACATTAAGTTATATCAACCCAACTAAAAAAGCCTCTCTTAATGACTAATCTGTGTCTAAATGTAACTTTGTGTGTGATTTCTTCTCTTAAGAGAAAATAGAGAAGTGGGTTCAAAGAAGATTAGAGACACTTCAGATGGATCCCACAACAACAATAACAAGTAGATTAACACTCAAAGTTTCTGTCAAGCATTTTCAACACCTTGAGAATATTCTAATCCTTTTTGTCATCATAGTTTGAGAAAAAAACAGCCGAAGAATGACCAGAATGGAGTCGAAGATAACGATAAAAATTTCATGTTTGAGCTCCAAAGGTTAAAAAGGTTTGTCTGTGACTTTAGCTCTCTGACCTCCTGTTAGCCTCTTTATTTCTGAAAGATTTTTCTTAAAAGCAGTCATCACCAGTCCAGACTGTAGTCTTTAAAATGATCCATTTGTCTTGATAGTCTCGATCCTCAAGCTGAAGGAGAGCATCCTAAAACTTCAGAAGCCATCATCATTGACGAAACACAGGCGTCAGAACAGTAAGGAGGATAACTGTTTACTGTTTCTTCTCCCGTCGTCATCTTTCATTAAAGATTGAGAGGGTAGCTCCTTTAGCTGGTCGGTGAGTGATAAAATAATTTGAAAAACTCTTATATTTGTTTTGCAGTGGAGACACAAATCTGCCTGATGACACTTCTGAACAGCCAGCCAAGCTCAAGTGAGTCTGTGGTGATACATACAGTACTGTATGTGCACTATGTTAAATTTTAATACTTTAAAAAATGAAACATATTTCAGAACAACAATCCATGTACAGTGTAAATGTTTTCTACAGGCACTCAAGCCATGATCCAGGAGGAGTAAATGACAACACAGGCAGAGACGCTTTAGAGTAAGTCAAGGGTCCATTCCCTCCAGTTTTTAACTTGTCATAATTGGTTTGTTATTTTAAGATTGTGGCAACAGAAGTGATAAGTTTGATGCAGTTATGTAATCTTTTCTTTTTCAGAATTACTTCCTTGATATATTATGCTGATGTGTGGGTTATAGTATCTCTATAGTAATGTTATCTGAATGCTGTATGTTTTTGTCTTCTTATGGCTTATCAAACTTTACACACCAGATGGACTGTTTAATATAATTAATTTTTCCATCTAGGCAGCAGCACATAGAAAGTGTTTAGGAACAGACAGAACCTTTCAAAAGCCTATTCAGCAGGTGATTGGCTACAGGATGTACCTGATTACAGACTATAAATCAGACATATCTAACTGCACAGCAAGGTTCTGATTTATTTGCCACAAAAGTTAAAATTGAGCAAAGGCATAAAATCTTTGTACAGCCATTGTCCCTCCACATTACAAAGGTCTTATATCACACATTGGTGTCTGAACCCCTTTTGAAATCCTCTTCTGCATAGCCTGTTTGCTCAGGAACTGAGTGAATACACAGGAAGTATCTCATGACCAGCCACGATAAGAGTTGTGGACAGAGGCTCTGCTGCTCACCCTTTGGCATTATAAAAGGAGAAGAAATATTACCCACAATTCTTAGCATAAACTTCCCTAAAATGACAACTCTGCGACTAGTATACTAGTTCAACCATTGTAAGTAGATTTGAATAAATATTAAATGAATTGGACAAGGCTTTCTCATTGGATCAATCTTAAGCTTTATGTGAATGTTCTATGGTTGAGCAGGACAGGGTCCCTGCATTTCTTTAAAAAATCTTTAAAGGCCTTGGACAGTTAAAAGAAAAAATCATTTTTATCTGTGTAAGGTCTTGCCAGCATTAAAAAATCCAAGAAAATCCTTTACATTCCTTGATTAGCTCTAGCAAATGAAAATGTTTTTCAGAAACTTAACATTCATGTTAGCTTCTTTGTTTCTCAAAGATTTTTCTTCAGAGCAGTCATCACACATCCAGTTTGAAGTCTTTAAAAAGATATTTTTTTTTCTTTTTAGAGTTGGTCCTCGAACTGAAGGAAAACATCTTGAAACTTCAAAATTCAAGTTCATCAACGCAAAATGGACTACTCAACAGTAAGGAGGACTACTTTTTTATCTTTTAAATAACATTTTCTGTTGCCATCTTTTTCTTAAATGGTCAGTAGGTGAAAAAAAATCTAACTAAACCTTGTATTTGTTTTCCAGTGGAAACACAAACAAGTCTGAAGAAGCCTCTAATCACCAAACCATGAACAGGTGAGTCCAAAGTAATACGTATGAGCATTAAACTTCATTTTGATTTCAAAAACATTACTGTCTTAACATTTATGTGTACATGTGTACCTCCAGAACTTAGCACAGATCCAGGAGGAGTAAGTGGCAATACAGCAGAAAACACTGGATTTATATTAAACAACAACTGCATTGTAATATTACAGTAGATGTGATTGATATTGTATCTCACAATAGCTGTAGCATTGAGTTTAGCTAACTGAGTGGTGTACATGCTGTGGAATTATTTATTTAAATAGTTATCTGATTATTTTTGTTCAGCCATTATCCCTGAAAACTCCAAGGTCACATTGGTTTAGGAATCACTGTAGAAATCCCCTTGTTGAGAAGGTCCCCCCCCTGACAGGTACAGAGAAATATTGACCATGATAAGACGGGTTTGAATTCCCTCAAAGTTCAGGGAAGGAGCTTTAAAGCTCTCGGTAGAGTGGTGCATGGATGACATCTTTCTGTATGCCACCCTGAAAGTTAGCATTGAGCTGATTCCCTTGAAGAAAAACCCACGGGATTTTTCAATGTGTTTTGGATCACTGCTGTGAGTAAGTCTTGTGGCAAATCAAACTTCATGGAACTAAAACGTTTTGTACATCACAATAAACTTAATGAACAAACTTCAATTTTACAATTTTAGCTTAAGCATAACAGACTAGAATATAGAGTTATTAGCAAGCTGTTATTTAACCACAACATGGCAATTCCAGAAAGAAGCAGCGTCTGAGCTGTCGAACATCTAACATCAGGTTGTAACTTGAATTTACACCTACTTGAATAATCTGATCAAGTTGGTGCTGCTGGCTGCATCTGTGCTGTATGATTTCTTTTAAAATGACAAGAAGTGATTTAATTCTGGTACCTGGCCATTTTTGTAGTCTTTGTTAGCAGTTCCTACAATAATGTTTAAGTGTGTGAACAATAAGCTGTGTGTGAATTCCTGACCTTAAATACTTAAATGACTTAAATATCTACCACTCAGTGTGACTGTGAATCCCATGGTTTATCCTCATAACTGCAGTGTCTGTATGTAATCGCCTACGATTTAAGAAAACCTTGTATGTAGATTTATGTTTTTAAAACTTAAAACAAAAACAGTAGATCCTCTGAGTCCATTGTCAAGAATTTGTTTAACAGGATCATGTAATGTAAAGCAATGTACCATTTTTAAAGGTGAATAAAGGCAAAAAAAAAGCATGCATCTATTTCCAAAATGTACACAATAACAGTAGAACAAAGTAAGTAAAACTAGAGGGACTCCAGCCCCATCCACACGAAGACAAAACGCTGAACAGTTTCCAAAACTATCGTCATAAAGACGAAGGCATCTCAGAAAATGTGTGCGTCTACATGAATGCACTCGATACGCATCAAAGCGCTGTAAAACACATGCCAGCACTCTTGTGCACTTGCAGCATAAGTTGTAAACAGAGGTTGTGATAAAGTGATCATAAAGTGATCATAAAGTGGCATAATGTGTCCTCGATAATTGTTTGTTTAACTCGGTGGTGATTGAGAAGAAGATTTTGCTGGAACAGGGATAGTAGGGTCACTAGCTTCATCAACACATATGCTTCACGCATGCCACCATTGTTGTTGTCATTGCCGCGTGTGGCGCATGCGTGTCAATGAAGATATGAAACTATGACGTAAGCGTATCTGAAAACTTGCGGTGAGCCAGTAATCACAGAGCTGCGTATATGGCATTTCAAAATCTTTCCACTCTGGAACCTGGTTTCAAAAATGATCGTTTACAGACCCCCAAAACGCCGTCTTCGTATGGATGATACGCAGATTCGGCAAAAAACGTATGCGTTTAGACCTCGGTTTGTCTTCATGTGGATGGAGCCTCAGAGAGCACAAACCTGGAAGATGTAGTAAACAGCCCA
Source organism: Scarus forsteni (assembly GCA_036419115.1). Taxonomy (NCBI): domain Eukaryota; kingdom Metazoa; phylum Chordata; class Actinopteri; order Labriformes; family Labridae; genus Scarus; species Scarus forsteni. Next base: position 9,970,066 of record JAZDUH010000400.1, on the reverse strand, counting down.
ATCTCGCAATGTCAACAAATTCTTTAAAAAGTCCTGAATAGAGATCCGAATTCTGATCACCCCCAATATCAATCATTTTTCCTTTGGCCATGCCTAATATTTCCTGAAAATTTGATCAGAATCCATATTGAAGTTTTTGAGTTACCTTGGACAGAAACAGACGGACAAATGTTCACCCTGGTGGATGCAATTCAAACAGTATTTAGTTATTGTGCTGATTTATGCTCTGGTGTTCCTGAAAATAATCAAAGAACACACTCTCTGGGTTTTGGATGCTAACCTGCTGTGGAATAACCTCTTCTAACTCTTGTGCAGGATCAGGGGGATGCAGAACAGAAGGACTCTTGGTGATCAATTCAGTTCTGAAGAAGAAGAGACAGAGAAAAAGTCTCTGCTGCCTGATAAGGGGTGAGACTTTTCTCTTCTCTAGCTCTGCCCTCATGACTCTGCATTAAAAGGAAATCTTTGTTTATTCCCAGCTCACAGTCTTCTCCTACCTTGTAATATCTTTGCTGTTGTTTGGACAGCTGTCGGGAGTAAACCCCTCCCCATATTTGACGGGAGACTCTGAATTTCAGAACTTATCTAAGGTCTGCTCAGAAAGTGAACTTTCACTGTCTCTGCTGTTTCAGTGCAGATGTTTATGTCTCTGTTCTGTGCTGTTTCTGTCTCCAGAGGTTCAATGCAACGTTCAGACATGACAGGTGAAGATGAAGCTCTGGTGGACATGAGCTTCCCCAAACCTGACTCAGTCAGCAGGTGCTCCACTGCACTGGTAAGAAAGACATGTTGATATAAACACAAGGAATAACAAAATGATCCATTAGGATGGGTTAATTTTTCACATAAGAAATATGATCAAAAGCTTATACAGAGCTTAACAGACATGTTAACTTGTGCCATTAGACTCTGAGGCGCTGTGGAGCAACCATAGGTACACAACTAGATTTGAGTAAATTGAGATCATCTTTAATAACATGGTATTGAAATAAGATAGCTACATTTAACAGCTTACAGACAAGGGGATGCACAACACATATTATTCAGTCCCTCTTACATTGTTAAATATACATTTTTCATAGATTGTGGATTATTAATTATCATAGCGTGTGATTGCTACATTTCTGAATCAAATGAAGACAATGATTATTACTGTTTCTTCTGAAAAAATGACATTTGTTCACACAAGTTATTTTGATATTTGTTGCAGAGCATGGCGTGAAGTCAAGATCCTATGAAGAACTTAAAGAGTTATTATGATAATAGTAATAATATAATATAAGTAATATAATAATGATGATAATAGTAATTACCTTTATAATAACATGACTTTATCTCACAGGAGTGTGTGTGGTACATGCAACTGGCAGTCCTTTGGAAGTTATAACAAAAGTTGATAACAAAAACTATTGAAAGACAAGCTCCCGAAATAACTGCCAACAACATGACTTTTCAAAGACCCTACATTCATTTTATTTGACTTCAGTTCATCTAAAATATGTTACACAGGCCATAATACTCCTGTGGAAACTGGTGGTGCCTGTGTATTGTGCTCTTCAGGACAGCTTTGGATCAGTGGTTGAGTCTGTTATTTCTTAATAGGTCTGGGGTTTAATCCCTTGCTGCTGCAGTCACAGGTCAACTGCTAGTTCTGTGGCATGCAGATGCATATTTTGTTATGGCTGAATGGGTATAAATGGGAATAAATAAGGGCTAAAGAGTTTGTTCTTTCACCATGGTGATTGCAAATGTGATGTGCACAAGTGCAATTACTTATTTAATACAATTATATATTATTTCTATTTTAGCTTAAGAGTTTGTTGAAAAAGTTTCAGATAATTTAACATTTTCTTTACCAATCACTTTTTCCTCTAAAAAAGATCTACTGCAGTTTGTAAACAGTTTACAACAGCCAGTAAGGTTCCCTGCAGCTTTCACAGACACAAAGTCAAACTGTGGACGATACCTGAAGTAGCTAAAGCACAGCTCACCCTCTCTAGTTCCTGATGCTGTGTTAAACTTTTAAGCTCCTTGCAGTATAACCAAGTCATAGAGATAACAGTCTTAAGGCTCAAAAGTACCTGAGTAACAAGGAGTTACTTTAATAGGTAGATGAAATGTTTTTATTTCCAGAAATTATTATCCTTTACTTTTTAGTTACTTTAAAATATATCATTTTATAGTGATCTACAGTGTTTAATTAATTTATTAGACCACCTGCCCTACAAACAAGTAAAACATAAATGTCTCGAAGTCTTTCAAAAACTTCTTTTAAACTGAAAATATTATTGCCATTGTACGAACTCTTTGAACAATGAAAAGGAATTTCAAACGGACTGCCCCTTTTTATACCTAAATCCAAGTCTGCTTACTGGGCTTCTCTGAGAAGTCTGAAATGAATCAAGCATGTGTGAATGTATTTTGAATGGTTATGATAGGGGAGATGTGATCTGAAGTGTGAGAAGCACTTAGATCTATCAGACCACCAGAGCAAGTCCTTTAACCCTGATACTTATTGACACATGATCAGTCAAAAAAACTGTCTGTTGACTTCAGTCATTACATTAAATTGAATGATATTTATGATGTTTTACATATCTCTTCAATGAGCTGGCTAAAAGTAGACAGAAAAAAAGGCTAAACACAAATGCTATATGACATGGAGCCAAAACTCAAAGGATGGGTGAACCGGTCAGTGAAAGTACCACATACACCTCTGTGAGCTAAACCCCTTAAGTACCACCACCACAACTGTTTGGCAGAGATCATCAGTAAATTGAAGGATATGTATAATTTTGAAAAACTGAACAAAACAAATCATTGATTGAGTTCGGTAACATTTCAGAGTACAGAGAAAACTTGTTTAACTTTTTGTTAAACTTTGTTTATTTTTAAAATTTTTTGGAGGGGGGTTGTTTGCAGTTTTTTTCTGTACCCTGTACCCAGAACAAACAATGCTGTTTTGTGTTTTCTGTTAACACATAGTCCTGAATTTATTGACTTCTGCCAATCAGTTGAGCCGGGAGTTTAAAGGGATAAATATAATAAATAAATACTGCTGACTGTAAAATGACATTGTTGGACTGATTTGGAAAACTAAGTGGAGACCAGCTGAATGTAGTTACAACAACCTCAATCAGAGATTGTGTCTTGAGTTAACTATTGTTAACCTGTTGAAGTGAAAAAACTAATTTCAATTGCTTGCTATCATCTGAAGCAATTTCTTATGTCAGTCCAACAATTAATTTTTCAGTGCGTGCTTGTTATATAAATATACAGTACCTGGAAGATCAGGTGTTGAGATCACAGCTCAGGTCTTCATCGTCGATCTAAGATGGTGAGGCCCTAAAGGCCTTATGAAGAAGGGCTTCGTGGGCCATACTGGGAGAGAAGGACATTTTTCTTAGCAAATGGTCTTTTAAATAATACTTGTTATAACAAAATATAATGTACATTATATCCATTTAAAAATGCAATGTTTCCCACAGTAAGTTCACCAGTTAGAAGTTCATATTTTCTCTCAACTTAGGTTATATATTCAGTCTTTATCACTACTTGAGCATGTTAACATTTTCTGATGAGAAAAAGTCCGTTTTTCACATACTGAGGCCCCAAATCCTGATCCACCTCTATTCTCAGTCTGACTTAGATGCTCGATTGCAGCTCCTGGTACCTTAAAGCTCCCTCTCTAATGTGGGCCTGGTTGACATGCCTATCCTTTGTTAATTGGCCCAAAGTGACAACAGATCTGAATTAGACCAGGCAGATTTGAGACTCACGTCCAAAGTTATTTTTTGTTGGTCTGACTATAATCAAAAAGATTTTTCATTTACAGGATGTCATTACCCTGTGCACATACAGTACTCAAAATTGTATAGTATGCACTATATGTCTAATAGTGATCACACTATTTTGCTGTTACTCTGGGCAAAATTACCTTTTACATATTTCAGCCATTTGGGTATAATAAATTAACCCTCAAGATACTTCACTGGGGCTGCACGGTGGCGCATCAGGTAGTGCACGCGCCTCACAGCAGGAAGGTGCCCGGTTCCATTCCCAGGTCGAACTGTGTGAAGTTTGCATGTTCTTCCTGTGCATGCGTCAGTTCCCTCCGGGCACTTCGGCTTCCTCCCACAGACCAAAAACATGCTTGTTAGGTTAATTGGTAACTCTAAATTGCCCTTAGATTTGAGTGTGAGCGTGAATGGTTGTCTGTCTCTCTATGTGGGCCTGCGATCGACTGACGACCAGTCGTCTTGCCCGATGACAGCTGAGATAGGCTCCGGCCCCCTCCCCCCCAGACCCCGAAAGGGATAAAGGGGTACAGGAAATGAATGAATGAATGTATGAGACTTTACTGACTTGCAACTGCCGCCCAAAGACCTGACATTTGACTTTTCCTTAGCCCCAGAGAACTGAGACTTGACTAAACATGGCCCCAGAGACTTGAGACTCAATTGGACTTTGCCTCAAAGACTTGCAAATTGACTTGCACTTGCTTTAAATCACTTAATGCCCATCTCTGATCATCGCAACTCAAGTCCCAGTAATATTCCTGATGACGTAACATCTGTGTCAACTCACAACATAGATGCGTGACACAGCATCTGTTCCCCAGACTCACAAAGGCGGAGACCAACTCTCAGTGAAGTGAAGGGTCACAGTAAACTTTAATGTTTTGAATGGCAGCGTAAATGAGGCTCAGGTGCACTGAGCATGCCATTTTGAGCTAGTGGGCTTGAACTATCAGGAAACAGAAGTTGGACATCTCACTGGTGCGGGGCAATCAGCTAGAAGTCCTCTGTGGACATTTTTGTTTTTATCATATCGTTACTCTATCACATGGAATAGACGTGTAATACACACTGGAGGGTCTATAGATCTAAATAAAAACATAATATGACCTCTTTATGTGATGGTAGTTAAGGTGGAAGTGGGCTGTCATGCTCAACCCAATCATAGTATGCTCTTCTTCAATAAATCACATCTTTTGCATATAAAACAACACATTGCAGAGTAATGGTCACTGTGAAAGGCAGGGCTGCCTTTGGGGTTTTAATAGA